>OX411551.1:62199845-62367345 GCA_948146395.1 Fragum whitleyi | reverse complement strand
TTGACATTGGTCATGCATAATCCTCGGATATGAAACAAAAAGAAATCAAAGCACTTAAAGTACTGATGGTAAACGTTTCTTGTGGCATTCTAGTGTGATAATTTGAATTCGTTGAGATAGGAGAAATTATATACGAGGGTTGACCCAGAAATTTATGAACTTTTCGATTATTCAAAAACCCAGCGTTTGATTAAAGTAAATCTCTTGGGTAAACAAAACAGGTAAAATGCAACAGGTTGATAAAATTTTTATGGTTTTAATATGTTCATTTGCAGAAATACAGCTATAGAAGACACGCTCGGTAGGGGAGGTCGGCGCTCTCCAAATTTGAAACGTACGAATTTAAAGTGGTAAATGTTTGAACATTATTTATTACAATATTTATCAAAAGATTTATTTAAAACTAACATTGCTGAAAGTAGTGAACTTTGGGGTTCGCGCATGTGTATTTTCATAAAGATGACATCATGCAGCTATGACGGTTTCGTTATGTCCGAATGCAATTCAAACGGCGTGAAAAGGTCGACGTTAACAGAGCGGCTGGCGCATAAAAAATTCCATAATTAGGCGTAGATCGCGAAATAAGACCTTTACACACAAAAGGAGAATTCGAAATGAGGAATAACCATAACCATATGTGGCGCACAGTCATTTCTATACGATAAAAGAAGTATAAAAAGTTTAAGCTGGCATTAGGACAGTAGGATACAAAATGTTTAGTTATAAAAAAGCAATGCGAGTGATTTTGTCTGGGTTTAGCTGTTGTTGTTTTAATCTACATTTCGGTTCATAATACAAATGGAATTCGATAATATTAGCTGAATACTTGAGTCTTTTCAATTATTATATGCTCCTAGTTGCAGCGTTTTGCTTCTATAATGTCGTAACATCCTTTTTTCTCAAATCGGAAATAACAGCCAGAAAAGTAATTCAATTTCAACGTACGGAACCCATATTTTACTAGATCAAACAGCAGTCTTTCTTCATTTTGACTATGAAACGTAATCCGTTAGGACTCTGGAACTTTAACGACCTAAATGGGGTCCCCCATCCTCCGAATTAAAGGACCGCTGTTTCGTCTCTAACCAAAAAAAGTAATTACAGGGTTTTTGCCTCTTCGGTAATATACAGAGTTGTTTGCAAGAATGATTATCTTATGCCAGTGAATAAAAAAAGAATTAAAGAAAAAAAAAAAAAAAAAAAAAAAAAAAAAACAATAAGATTTATGTAGATATTTTGTGCAGCTAATGGGTTATCCAAATAAAGTCGTTGTTTGAATTCTGTCGCTCAAACAAATTTTTGGATAATCGTAAAACTAATAGGGGCGAAGGCGAAGGTTAGGTAAGGATGTAGGCTAATTATGGATCTGGTGCGAGAAATACCAGTAATCCAAATTTAGGTGCTTCAGTCCACAGGCGATTGATTCAGAATTTCGTCGGATTATAAAAATCGCCAGTGCTTCAGCTACCGCGATTTTACAGAGAAATTGTTTGTAGCGGCGTTCATCCATTTTCAAACAAAACGCAAGAGAAAGGTTGTACATTTAAAACATGTATCGAATAATTCTTGAAACCCGTCTCGAGACTGACTGTTGCATGTCAAAAAGTTATGTAAAATGATGTCACTAGACTGTCTACCGTTTCTAATACTAACTACGTGTATAGATATGTACGGTATAAACAAGTCCAGGAGGTCTCGACCTAGAAACACATATTTCCGGCAAAGTACTACAAGTTCCAAAAGCGAGGGCTTAGATCGAGAACATAGTATGTGTCTATACAGTGTATAGACACATACTATGTTTTCGATCTAAGCTATACAGTATAGTCTCAAAATTTGTTTTTGCCCTTAGCTCTCGATAAGCTTACGCGGATCATCCATTCGCCAGATAAAAGATTAACTTCATTTTATATTTTAAGGGGGAATTTTGCATTATCTCCACAGTTAAAGAACTCTAGTATCACGCCATAAATGAAATGAACATATTTTGAGAAGAGAAGTTTTGAGAAACTAGAACCGTCGCAAAGCGGACGAAAACCACCACCAGCTTCGTCAATACATAATTGCTATTAGAGCAGGATTTGTTTGTAACAAATATTGTGAGTTCAAGTTATATACCCGTGATTGATTGTAGAACAATTGGTTCTTCAGTTGGTGTCTAGAAACGATTAAGGTCTAACAAAAATTTAACAAAAATGACTGTGACCTTGACCTTGACATATGTGACCAAAAATCAATGGGCACTTCCTTAGGTCTAAGTTAGCATTTGCATGAAGTTTCATGATTCTAGGTCACTTGGTTCTCAAGTTAGAGTCCGGAAACGAACATTGAACTAAAATTGACTGTGACCTAGACCTTTGAACTTTGTGGCCCAAAAGCAAATGGGCACTTCCTTTGGTCAAAAGGTGCATTTGCATGAAGTTTCATGATTCTAGATCACTTGGTTCTGAAGTTAAAGTCCGGAAACGAAAAGGTCAAGGACGAACGGACGGACACACAGACAGATATGTTGAAACCAATATTGAAACTGTTAAGAACCTACAGGGTGCTCCTTACATAGTAACACTGGTGTAAGAGACGTTAACCAAAAAGGGAAACGAAAATGTAGGTCACATGCACTCTGTTTAAAAAAAAGGGGTTGGTGACTGTCAGTTTGATTAGTTTAAATTGGGTTTTACGCCGCTTTCTTTCTTAGCCTCCGGCTACTTTTCCACATAGGTCTTCGATTTTCATCCCATTGGTGGAAGACATATAGGCGGAAAGGATGAGTGGAATCGAGAATCGGGAAGCCCTGGTCATTTTGAACGATAGTCTGACGCGCTAACACTGCGCTATGACGGCTCCTTTGATGACTGCCAGACAAACAATTTTGTTTGCGCGTGTCCTTTCTAGGAATGAATTACAAATCATGGCTTCCCAAGTACGATCCAAGTCGATGCGCATATCATGTCCAAAATTTATCAATGGGTAGATAATCAATTTGTTTGTTTGAATGGGTTTTACGCCGCTTTCAACAATTTCGCAGTTACATCGCGGCGGTCGAAGCACCTAACAATGGATTCCTGGTATTTCTTTCACCGGTACTACCATTACACCCTTTCCTAGCCACCGACTGCTATCGGCTTTACGATTATCTACCCATTGGTGAGAGACAAACGTCGGAAAGGATATTTGTCGCCACCGGGGATCGAACCCACGACTTCTATATTGGAAGTCTTATGCCTAACCAACTGCGCTATGGTGGCGCCACAGGGTAGATAATCAAAGATGGAGTAAAGAAGAAATATCCGATTATGTATTGTAGTGTACTCGAACTGCTGCAATATGACAGTAATTTAGTCAAAAGTGATGTTAAAACCACAGGCAAATGTTTTATAAAGCAAAACTTAAACATTAAACACGGCGTGTCTATATTATATTACCATATACACGGGCCATGTATAGTTTTTTTTTAAATTTCACCCTATTTAACAATTGCCTGTGGTAAAATCCTATCCACTCAAGCATTTCCCTGTGTTTCCTTAAACGATGGAGGTTTTTGATAAAGGAATTTATAATGCTGATGACATTACTTTAAAAACACCGCTTAACTTGAAAAACAAACACTTAAACCAGGCCTGCGTACATATAGTGACAAAACGGTGTTGATTGCTTGCGAATTATACCCCGCTTTGCACGCAAGTGCTGGTGTAAAGCGGGGTATAATTTGCAAACAGTTTACTGCACTTTTCTGTCCCGAAAGCAGGGTAGGTATCGGGAAAGAAATGTTATGTTTTATATTAAACCTTTTTACTATATATCATTAAAAACAAGTTCTTTAAACTTGGATTAATCCCTTAATATTAATACCTTAGTTCACGAGCTCGATTTTGTTAGCCTATGAGATCACCAAAAATGACAGCCGCTCCTGGGAATAGAACGTGGGACGTCTTGACGTGCTACTAACCAGCCCTTTTTTAATTCTTTATACTGACTTGCGTTGATCGATTGATTATCTCCCATAAATACAATTCCAGTCTTCATACTTCGCTCAGTTATTCTGAACGAGAAATTATCATTAACTTGCTCTAGTTGAATTGCTCATTTCAAAATACGTCAGATTAGTGAGAAGGGAACCAGTCTATGCCTAAGCTGCGTTTTCACTATGTTCCCGGCGACCACGGCGACCCCGTTTCAGACAACCGTGGCTACTAAAACGTGACGAACGTGGGGCAACGCAGGGCAACGGGATAAGCAAACGTAACAGAACGGGAATTCCGTTGCCGCCGGGGCAATTTTTAAACTGTAAAAAAATCTGCCACGGCAATCCCGGCGGAAATGAGAAACATAAAGAAACGGAATGAACGCAGCAAACCGTGACAGCACGTAAAATACGGTAGCGAAACTTGGGAGAGATCCGTAGCGCAACAGGAAGCTTGTTTGCAGCCCTGCAAGCCACGATTGCTAAATACGTTTTGTTGCGTTTCGCCAGAGATGTCTCACGTCTCATTCCGTTCTTCACGGCAAGCTTAGGTTAACTTGACACGTTTTGTAGCGTTGGGTTACGGCGTACCACGGTGTGTGACGGTGTTTTGTACGTCTTGCTAAGGTGTGTTAGGTTAAGATACGATCGTCACGGCGCATGTGGGCTGAGAAAGAAAAAAATTAAATAAGGAGATCAGGTTCATTCTAGTTTGAGTTCTCAAGCAGTAGTAGAACTTGTTCACAAAAAAATAAACGACCAAAGTTCCACGGCGTTTTGAAAAAACGGGACCGCCATGGCTGCCGGGAACATAGTGGAAACGTAGCATTACTGGCCGAGCCCTTTGCATTTTGTCACGCCAAGTAGTTTGGCAATTCGAGCTACTGTTTGCACTTAGTACATATCATTTAGGCGTGTAGACAAATACATAGTCTTGGATTGTGACGTATTCCACTCACAATGAAAAGTATCGAAATTGACATAAATCGTGGTTTCTCGAATCATGTCTTTTCCCTTTGAATCACAAATGTTTCTAGCTATATTTATTTTAATATAGTTGTTGATTTTATCTGTAATGGTGATTTTGGAGCGTTTTTGTATGGTTTGAGTGAGTGTTTGGTATGAATGAGTGGAGCGCAGTGGGATCGAGTTGGAATGGTTTTGATCGGAATGAGAGTCAATTTCACAATGATCTGAACTGTAAGTGCCTACAATGGGCACCAACTATATTAAAGCACTGCTAATGTGGAATGAAATCGAATGAGTGCGATGTGTCAGTTTTGTTTGATTTTAAAGGGAGGTAATCCAATATCGCTAATATTGTTCAGGGTGAACAAAAATAGCGATAATTATAACCAACCGCTCTAGCCCCTTTGATAAAATATGCATACAAGTTCTATAAATATCTTCCTATTTCATTCAAAACTTACCAGACGCTTATAATTTCAATAATTTCAGTGAAATCGCGATTTTTATCTTGCTTTATCAACTATGAATGACGTTCTTTCTTTCGAAGCGAGTTCGGAGCGCTTTTGAATGGTTTGAGTGAGTGTTTTGAAATGGTTTCGATCGAAATGAATGCAGCTGTAGATAAGAGGACATAGCCACCCCAACTGTTAAAAAAGGATATAGTTTGCCTATGTTTGTTTTCGTTGACAGTAAGGAAAGATCAAGGTGTATCCTTGTTACTGATTTATTGTTTAAGTGTAACCATGACAACATGTTCACAGATAACAACAACCGCAGAGATTCCAAGAATCAAGCAGGAAATTTCCCTGTCATCTATTGGATAATGACCCGCTTCGTTTTTTTGTATTATGTTTATTTTTCCTCGAAATGGTTTGATCGCGGGTTCGTTGTTAGTTCCCATATCGAGGTTTCAGTGCAAGACTGTTCTAAATGTATATACATTGTATATACTCTTAGAACAGTCTTGCACTGAACCCCCTCGATATACAGTTAGCAGCATTGTGAAATCGACTCTCATTCCAAACAATTCTAAATCGCTCAGTGAATGCTCCATTCATCCATTTCAAATACGCATCCAACCTATTCAGAAACGCTCTTATATAATTAATAAACGCACCATAGAAGATTTTCTGTTTTGTTTTATAAACTGGCGTTAATTTTCGAACCTTCCGCGAAGGAATATTTTTCTAGAAAAAATAGGTAGATCTTTTAAGGGGGTAATAAGATATCAATAACTTTGTCCAATTAACGATACTATAACACTCTCTTTCAATTTCATTCAAAACTCGCTCTACACGCTCATTCAATTTCACCACTAAACCATTTAAAAATCATTCACATTCTTAATTTCACGATATTCTTAATTGTGCTAACAGGGACTCGCAATTGTTTCGTGCTGATCAATCAATAAAAAGCTCGATTGTATCAATCATAAAAATCGATTTACCAATCAATAAACTAATTCATGCCTGTGAGATTGTCAACCTCTATTATTTTCGCTCACTAAATTTTAAACAATATCTCGTATGGAATAATTCTTAGTAATTTCTACAATGATCTGGCACTAATTGAATATTCATTTGACACCCCCCTTTGAAGTTTGAAAATTTAGTCTTAGTATAGACCTAAACTTCCGGAATTTAGATCCAATAAAATGTATCACAGTTCATCATGCACAAGGAGATACAGCGGTGGTGATAAGGATTAGGTCTCCTGACCGCGCGTTCCAGCCGGGTCATTACCAAATATTTATATTCGATATTTAGGATAAAATATTTTACATATACGTACCTAATTTGATACAACAATGTTGTACTATGCCATTGTTATTCTGCATTTCAATTTTTCCCTTAAGCTTTAGCTTGACCTGTAATTTTATTCATGGCAAAAAGTTTTCTACACACCACTATTAATTAAAAATAAAATTGTACATTGTGAAAGGAAAAACGTGACATACGAATGTCTTAATGAAACCGTACTGAAAACGCGATTATATGTGCACCTTATTTTTGTGGTTCAAAAGACTTTGCATGCGAAACTGAATAATTAGAATTCTGAAATGTCTCAGTCTTAAGAAGATGAAGAGATTTTTTTAGTTCGTTGTGGCATGAAACTACAAACCTATTAACCTTATGAATACGGAAAGTGAATTCACATTAAATGTGATTAGGATTTTAATGTTTTCAGCCATCTTGATATCCTATAGTTAATAATTACGAAGCAAAACAAAATGTCAACATTTCTCCATGTTATGAGATTTCTACTAGAAATCCTTCGTGCGCAAGTTAACTAAATACATGCATTCTATATATCAATTTCATTGGGCATATAACGATTTTTTCACCCAGTCAGAGTACAAAAATATTGGTGGACACAACTTAAGTTAAATAATTAAGAATAAAGAATTATTAATTTCGACTAAAAAATGATAAGAAAGGAATATCAATAAAAACTAAAAACTAAAAATAAACTGAAAAAAGCTATTATACTAAGAACAAAAAAAAGTTTTGATGTCGGGTGTTGAACTTATCGCTCTTTTTGTAAGGCGTCTTTAACCAAAGTATCACCCAGAATTTTTTTGACAGTGTTGAATAATACAAAATCTATTTTATTTAACACTGACCATTATGAACGGAAACCAGCTAGCCGAATTTGAAGAACACTGCGGTAATAATCAAGCTCCGACGGAAGTTAATACAGTTAGTCACATGATAAAATTGGCATTCATCTCAATCAAAATCTATCCAAATCGCTCACTTTGCGCTCAAATCATTCATTCAAACTACCCACTCAAATAATTCTAATACGCTCCAAAATTGATAAAAAAAAAGTACAATATCAACAACTGCATTCAAAATAAATATAGCTAGACAAAATCGCCATTTCATTTTTTAAGAAAAGGGGAGCTTTTTAAAGAACGTGTATATTTATTTTATCAAATTAAGGTAATACTCTAAAATTAGCGATATTGGATTACCTCCCTCTAAATTCACTCAAAACTCATCCATCGCACTCATTCAATTTAATTCAAAAATCATTCCGAAATCTATCATCTTGTCAATTTTACGATGCTGTTTACCGTAAAAATCGAGCTCAGACGGAAGTTAATAAATGCCAGGTCATTATAAATCTATGTCTATACATACGACATAAAAATGATAATATAAGCAGACGTAAGGAAGTTCCAGGGAAAATATTGGAAAGCAACTTAGATAAAGATGAAAACAAAAGCTATGATAATGATAATATCAATTATCATTATTTTTGAAATGCACATTTTGAAATGAACATTTTTTATTTATTTTTCATTCACTTGATAAATTATTCATTTCTTTACCATATATAATCTTTTAGAGTTTTGATTTATGATAATACTGATATGAGTTAACCTTTCACTGAAGGAAAGAGTAAAGACCTACATAAGACACTTCATAAATGTGTAATGAAGAAACATTATATGCTCTCTAAGTTGTAAAACATTGTGGAAATATAATAAATCGCCTTTAAATAAGGTTTATTCGTATCCCCTGATGTTGTACGAGAAACAAAAACATAGATATATTTTCGTAGAGGTGCATTCATATATTCAATCTAGCAGAAGGTTTGTCAATTAATAATATTTTCTTTACTTGATAACAAGTTATTTCTAGATCGATATTGTATCGTGTGCTTTATTCCGAAAACCGAATTAATGTCCACAGAAAACAGTTTCCCATCTTCAATATTGAATGACTTTATTTTTTTTTCTTTTTATTGCTATTCTTCCATAATAATGACTTAATGTAATCCAACAATTAGCCTGAACTATATTTTCTTATGTCATCACTGCTCAGATTCCCGTTGCTAACAAAGAAAAGAATTTTATAAGCATAGCTTTCATTCTAATCCTTATTGATTTGTAAATTATATTATGTGACATGTTGTGATTATTCTTTCAATAAAAATATGTTTAAACTAAACAAAAACATGTGTGACCCGTCACGCAAAAAGGGACTATCCGATAATTTTGTAAAACGAATAATTGAAAAAAAAAATGATCCACCATAGGTCAACCGGAAGTCGCATTTAAAAAAAATCTTTCATTTGAAGGTAGATTGACCATTCAAGATTCAGAAAATAAGCCCGGTGCAAAAAGTTTCGACCCTAGTCAGTCTGCGCAGTCCGCGCAGTCTGTCGACGACGCTTAACGCAGTACCCAGATGGTCCCTTTGCGCGTTACGGGTCACAAATACATTTGTGTATCTAATTATACGGGAAGGTATTAAAAGCCCTGCCTGAAGGAAGCAAAAACGTTGGCTTATACATCACTTTGAGAAGTTAATTTCACCTACAATTTGAAAAACGTTTTTATCTTGAACTCAGGAGGCTAAGGTTAACACGCCCTGCGTCCAGGATGACAAAACGATACAAACAGTTTGCCAATTATACCCCGCTTTGCACGTACACTTGCGTGCAAAGCGGGGTATAATTGGCGAACTGTTTGCACTGTTTTGTCATCTGGAACGCAGGGTAGGGTTAACCCCATTTGCCAACCATGGTGAGCTTTTGGTCGTTTATTCAAATTACCTAATATGTAATGGAATCCAAATCTTCCGCATACCTTATGATTGCCCTTAATTACTGATCTAATGGAAAACAAGCAATTGTTCATTTGTGAACAATCCAAATTGAATATTATTTGAGAATGTTTACGTTCAACACAATTAAAACAAAAAAAGAAAACCAAGCCTACGTCCTGAAATTTATAATTAAAAAGTAATTATGATTGTTTCATTTACGAGGTGATGATAGTATTTTTGGTCTGGTTTAGTAGGCAATAGGAAACAACCCTGTATCCTGGAAATTGCTTTGGAAAAAGATAATCGAATCAAAAACCGAACAACGTGTGTACTACGTAGCTTTTTGTGCACACGCGCGCTTAAAAATAGGTATATTTTAACTCATCAACTTTTGTTCGACACGAAGTGCTTTTTGTGTTAAACGCAGTGCTTGCATGTCACTACGCTGTGCTAAAATCAAAGTACTGATAGTACTGAAGGCGAGGGAACTAAATAGAAGAAACAACACACGAGGTCAATTTTCTGGAATATAAACTTTATTATTAACCTTGTCCTTATCATGTATACCAGATATTTTCTTACTTATCACTGCCAAAATCACTGCTGTGTTAAAGATAAAATGTTTTTTTTTATTTAATCTTGACGGATGACCTTGCTAATAGGGAAAAGAAGAAAATGCTGCTAACTAATACTTTCTCCTTTCTCCCTAATATTATCTACCCTTTCTGCTACAAATTTTACTAATTTGCCCACTTATTGTATTAAATCTGCAACCCTTTACAATTTGGACCTGTCTCAACATGTGTTGTCTTGAAATGGATTAATCTAAATTAGAAAAAAATAAAAGCATTGTTCAATCCTTTAACCCTTAAACAGAAGACAAAATTTTAGACTGGGCCAACTTGGAATAGGTTGCAGACAATAAATCAAGTCTATGGTAAAAAAATTAAATAAAAATAACGGAATATGAGTATAAGGTGGACAATATTGTGGGAAAGGGAGAAATTGACCCTACCAATTTCTTGTGCCCCCACAGTAAAATACAGCTTCTTTATGGAATTCAATTCAGTGTAAAAGAAAGAGCCGACGAGCTTGTTCTCCTAGAAAAACAGCATTCCTACGAGTGTAAGACGGAATGATCGAATGGATAAATTGGCTGACTAGTTGCAAACCAATCAACTCAACTAAAATTATACAAACGCCAGTTGCGCCTGTCTGCAAAGCGGTATCGGGCGTAGTAATCTTTACCTTGGGAAGCATTTGTTTTATATTGTTTCGATATTTTTCCTTTGAAGAGGCTTACGATACTCTATAGGTAAATGGAGCCCTTGGTTTCGCTCGCCCAAAAAAGCCTTGCTAAAATGATTCAAATATTGAATTGCATGCCTGCGAATGTCACCTTGCCTCTTTATAAACCAGACCTTCAGCGCTTTTAGCGCTTTGATTTAGCTCCAGCGACCGAAGGTCAGAAGAGTAATAGCGATGGCTTGGTACCCGTCCGTCTCTCCATAAATAATTCTTGTTCACGCGCGAAAGACTACACTTTCTATTCTTACAATTAGTAACATCGGGAAATGGCAAGTTAAATGATATTGGAATGATTTTGGAATGAAACTGAATGAAAGTGTGGAGTGCGATTTGGATGAAATCAATGGGAGGAAGTCCAACATCGCTAATTTGTTCAAAATTGACAAAATGACCGATATTTGTTACCTTTCTTTATTAAATATGCCTACATAGTGCGGTTCCTTATGTACGAAAAAGGGCTCCCGTAGGATTTTCGTGCTGAAATTGATTTTTTGGTTTTACTTGATTGTTTAGGGGTCAAGTAATCGCAAACTATGCGGGTCGAAATTTTCCGAGCCCATTTCCCGATTTTATGGGCTCTCAAAGGAGCCCATATGAGCAAAATAGGTATTTTCCTAAAAGAGGTCTCATGAGATGGGACTTTTTTTCCTAAAGTGATTTCTTTGGTTTGGCTGTGTATTTAGTGTGTATTGTTGAAAAAAATTACAAAAATCCATGTTTTAAAAGCCTATTTCACCATTTTATGGGCTCTCACAGAGCCCGAAATAGCCATTTTGGTGTTTCTATATTGTTGGGTTAAGGAAAAAAAACCTTTTTTGTTTCGAGATGATTTCTTAAGCCCTGTTCGGTACATGTATTCAGTATGGGTTGGCGTGGAATACTTGCATGTCCATATTTTTAGGGTCATGTTGCAAACTGTGTTGGCTCTCATTATAACCCATATGAGCTGATTGGGGTGTTTTCCTTAAATAAGATTCACAAAAAACTGACATTCATTTGACCATTCTTTTCAAATTACGTTCAAAACTTAGCGTTGGTTAGTGTTGATGAACAACATTTTTATTTTTTTAACTTCTGATATGCTTTTTGATTGGCTTTAAATTGAGCCCATATGAACACATTTAGGAGTTTTCCAAACTCGCGATGGCCCTCTTCATGATGTCTACTTGTACCACAAATGATACAAAAGGATATGAATCAAATTTTCAAAACCCACCCAGTTAAATCATAGTGAATTTGACATAGTGAATGATTGTGGAATTATATCTAAATGAAATTGAATGAGTGAGAGGAGCGTTTTTTAATGACTTTAAAGGGAGGTAATATGGAATCGCTAATTGCGTTCAAAATATCCATTACCTCCCTTTAAATGTTTTGAGAATGAATGAATGCAGCGTCGAATGAATGATTTAGAATGATTTTGTTAGGAATATCCGTCAATTTCACGATGTTCTTAATTGTGCCCGTTGCTTTGGAGCTAATTGAAGCCCATAAGAGAAGAATGTGTGTGGGTGTGTGCCTGTGTGTGTGCGCGTGTGTGAATGTATGTGTTTTGCATAATGCAAATATAAGACAGTTTAAAATAACAAACTACATATTTCGTAAAATATGTTTGTTTTCAATGTTGCTCGCTCGAACCACAAATGGTATCAATGATCTATTTGGGTCGGAAATATTCTGTTTAAATTTCCTAACCAATTGCCCTACTTTTATCGATTATATGGACCCCCGATAAGCCCATACGAGTCAACATGGTTACTTTGCCAACAATTTGGTTCAAGAAAAGATTTCTGAAGAATGGTATTTCTGAAGCCCTATGAGTTAATGGGTGCGGGTCTCGGTAAAACATATGTGAATCAATTTTTCAAAGCCCATTCCTATTTCTTTTGGCGCTTAATGAAACCCATAAGAGCATTTTTCCGCATTCTGTAAATATACGATGGACAAATATGTTTTAATTCAATGTTGTATTTTTGTTTTGACATTTATATGTGCCAACGAATAAAAATCACGTCGTCTTATTTTTGCTTATTTGTCCGCTTTACTCTGTTTCAAATTGTTGTTACTGCCCTTTATTGTCTCGATTAAAGTATACATGTATATAATTCATAGTTTACTTATGCGTATAAATTTAGAACTGTATCAAACAACAAGTTCATCAATTAAAAGTAAGAGTGACAGATGTGTGTTTCTATCAAAGACACACAATTTCTGTTGATACAAGGTTTACACTTACAGATTATCGAGTCCTTACGTAACGCTTATGACAAACTCTTGTAACATAAATAGTTATATTATCTTTTTATTATTTTGTTTAATTTTTCATAGAAATCAGTTACCAAAAATTCAAGGCATGTACAACAACTTAATCATTTCAACTCGTTTTGACATTTTATAATATCTAAACAGGTGCATTTATGTCTACAAAAGAAAGATCATGGACTAGATCAAAGCATAGGAACCCGTAATTTTAATGAAATGCACAATATCTGATGTCTGTTAAATTGCATCGACTTAACAGCAATCTGTGTACATGTAATCTTGCAGTTTTGAATTATATCTTTCTGCCTCGGGAAATGCATGTTTGGTAAAGAAAATCATTAGGCATGGTCATCTGATTCTTATTTTAATTTTGCAACCAACCCAGTGCAAACGAAAACCCTTGAAAAATGTCTATATTCAATGGATGCATGTAGGTACTGAGGGTTCGTTCTTGCTGACCATATGTATGTACATGTACTAAAAAGGCGATGCATATCAAGATAATGATTACCGATATTTACTTTAATACCACGGAGAAAATATCAGACTACGGCTAAGCTAGTCTGCTCTAGTATTGATTGATTTACAAAGTTGAAGGAAATTTCTATGGTTGATATGTCTTCAAAGAAATAAATATATACTTCAAGCTTTCTTAAGTGTATAGGTTGAAATTAATATGGAACAACAATTAGATTAGATATGAACGGACATTGTTATAACCGCTTCAAGCGCAAAACTCCTGCAGTTCACTGTTCCGGTAATAGCTATGCCCGTTCAAATCTAAAGAAACAGATTTTGACCAACTAATTTTCATTGGTCATTCAAGCGAAGAGGTAAATGCTTTTTAGAAATCACCAACGATAAGCATGTTGTTTTTGGTTTGGAAGACGTGTGAAACATGCACAGTGACAAGGAAAATTTCTATAAGCCAAGACAGAATAATAATGATTTTTTTTTCAGTCATTTCAAAATAAGACCCACAAGAACAGCTCGATAACATCGAAAACTTTAAACTTTGATTTATTAATGAAATTTTTAAGTCATGGAAACAGCTTCTGTGATCATCGAAAAATATTATCAGTCCTTGCACTGAGTCTCTTGACTATTTCAGTACGAAACAATAAAGACAGTAACTGTGGCAACTGAAAAGAAGAAAAAGGAAAGTGATCGTGAAGATCAGAACACTCATGATCACCACATTACAGATCAAGCGATTGTCTCCATCAGTAAAATTGTCTAGAAATTGTGTTTCTCATTCGACAAAAATAGATTAATTCTCCTTCTTGACCTTACACCTCTCCACAACCCTGTATCTTACAGTAAAGTCAAATCTATCAGTAAAACGGGTGTGGTGACCATGGCTGTGTGCTTAAAGCTACTCTTTCACAGTTCTTCATCTAGAACAATTACAAATCTGGTTCTTAAATTCGGAAATGTGCATTTTTCGATGTTTAAAAATCGCACATGGGTATGGCACTAACAACAACTCATTAAAAAAATGTAGCTTGAATGTTCGAATCGGCAATGTCAGTGAGGAACTAATCTTGTTATATCCAGTCTATAAATTTCGAAATTGTTAATTTTCATGTATAATGTTATATTTTTTGCATGTTTCGATATGAAGTTCCCCAATTGACAAACACTTCGACATTGACCTTTGAAAGAATGGGATAAACAGAAGAAATTGCATGCGTAAATAGCTGACTCAAAATTTAAGAATAATATCTTAGGCGCTAGTAGTTGCTTTATTTTTTCAGAATGAAATACGCTGAATTCAGGAATATCTGTCTTTTTTTCCTTACAAGATTGAATCGTTTTATTGTAGAGTTTTTTTACACGATAAAGTCATAATTTCCAATTAATCTATTATTTTTTTCAAAAATCGTATTTCCCAATCTGTTAAAGATCAGCTTTAATTAATATAGCAAGTTTGATACAGTCGACCGGGGTTTTTCGACTACAATGATTTTAGACTTGTGTAGGAAAGCTTCAAACTATAGACAACTTCCTCCTTTTATTTGGAGGATATTCAAACCTTCACATATGGGCTTCAACAAGCGCCAATAATCATGTGTAGGCTTTGAATATTTGATTTTTTTTAATTCTACCCTCATCATATAACCCTACTTAATTTAATGCGGCTCGAGAAAGGTTTAAGACAAGAAATTGATTTTCTCGATCCTATCATTAGGCAAAGTGTCCATGTTGGTTCATATGGGCTCATTAAAGTCCAGTTAAATTGATTAAACATCTCGTTTTTGGTTAAGAGAATTTCGATCGACATTTTGTTTCAACCATTAAAGAATCATTTGCAGCAATTTTGGTACCGGTGAACAACATAAGAAGTGCCGATGTTCTGTAAACCAAACTTCGGAAACTCATTGTCCGGCTCCTATGGGATTCTTTGCAAGCCAATCAAAGGACTATTAGACTTTAAGTAGGGGCTTATTGTTTATTATACCAAAGCTATCTTTAAAACAATAACGGCTGAAAGTAATTGGAGAACGGTTCAACCGCAATGAAAATAACCTTTTTTTGTGATCCTTATTGAAAAAAGCATCCAGATCAATTCGCATGGGCTATTATGCCGTAGAGCCCGTAAAATCCTGAAATGGTTATAGAGATCATGGAACTGCAAGTATTTCAATGCCAACCAACACTTTATACCAAACAGAGCTTAAAAATCATCCCTAAACAAAATAATGTTTTTCCTGAACCCATTAATAGGAAAAGGCCAAAATTGCTATTTTGGGCTCTGTGAGAGCCCAAAAATAGTGGAAGAGCTTTTGAAAATGGGTTACTGTGTTTTCTAAAATGTTCTTACACTAAATACAATGTTCGCCTAAAGAAAACATTTAAGAGGAATTAAAAAAACGCCTTTCCTGAACCTAGTAATAGGAAAATACCCATTTTGCCCATATGGGCTCCTTTGAGAGCCCAAAAAATCAGGGAACCGACCCGAAAAATTTGGACCCGCATTGTTTCCGATTGCTTGACCCATAAACAATCAATTAAAGCCAAAACATCAATTTCAGCACGAAAATCCTACGGGATTACATAAGGCACTGCACTAACAGATTTTTTTGTCTTTGCGAACCAAAAAGACGTTTACAAAATTCAAGAAAGAGATTTTTCTTTGTCTTTTTCTTTTTTTTTTCTGTGGCAATTTCAATTTTAAACTAGATGTTGCTTGTATCTATTTTAGTGTGGTGCCTTATATAATCCCGTAGGATTTTCGTGCTGAAATTGATTTTTTGGGTTTAATTGATTGTTTAGGGGTCAAGCAATCAGAAACTATGCGGGTCCAAATTTTTCGGATCGGTTCCCCGATTTTATGGGCTATCAAAGGAGCCCAAATGGGCAAAATGCGTATTTTCCTAATACTAGGTTCAGAAAAGGCGTTTTGTTTTTCTTCTTAAATGTTTTCTTTAGTTTAACAATGTATTCAGTGTTAGAACATTTTATAAAATACAGTAACCCATATTTCAAGAGCTTTACCACTATTTTTGGGCTCTCACAGAGCCCAAAATAGCAATTTTGGCTGTTTCCTATTAATTGGTTTAGGAAAAACATTTTTTGTTTACAGATGATTTCTTAAGCTCTGTTTGGTATAAAGTGTTGGTTGGCATCGAAATACTTGCAGGTCTATGTTCTCTATAATCATTTCGGGATTTTATGGGTTCTCCGGCATAATAGCCCATGTGAACTGATTGTTTGCTTTTTTGAATAAGGGTTACGAAAAAGGTAATTTTCATTGCGGTTGAACCGTTGAACAATTACTTTCAGCACGTTATTGTATTTGAGAAAGCTTTGGTGTAATAAACAATAAGCCCATATTTAAAGTCTAATATTCCTTTTGGTTGGCTTGCAAAGCATCCCATAGGAGCCGTAAAATGAGTTTCCGAAGTTGGGTTTTAAGAAAAACCGCGCTTCTTATGGTTTTCATGGGTACCAAAATTTCTGTAAATGGTTCTTTATTGGTTGAAACAAAGTATCGATCGAAATTCTCTTAAACAACAACGAGATGTTTAATAAATTGAACTGGATCTTAATGAGCCCATATGAACCAACACGATTACTTTGCCTAATAATGGATGGGGGAAAATCAATTTCTTGTCCCAAACATTTCTCGAGCCTCATTAAATTAAGTTGGATTATGATGAGGGTAGAATTAGAAAAAAAATGAATCTAATTACAAAGCCTACACATGATTATTGGCGCTTGGTGAAGCCCATATGTGCTGGTTTGAATGTCCTCCAAATATATGTAGGAACTACTATATAGTTTGAAGCTTTCTAATACAAGACTAAAATCTTTGTAGTCGAAAATACCTAAAAATTTAACCCCGGTCGACTGTATCAAACTTGACACAGCCATGGTCACCACACCCTTTTTACTGATAGATTTTACTTTACTGTAAGATACAAGATTGTGGTGAGGTGTAAAGTCAAGAAGGAGAATTAAACTATTTTTGTCGAATGAGATTCACAATTTCTTGACAACTTTACTGATGGAGACAATTACTTGATCTGTAATGTGGTGATCATGAGTGTTCTGACCTTCACGATTACTTTACTTTATCTTCTTTTCAGTTGCCACAGTTACTGTCTTAATTGTTTCGTACTGTAATAGTCAAGAGACTCAGTGCAAGGAATGATAATATTTTTCGTTGATCACACAAGCCTCTTCTATGACTTAAAAGTTTCATTAATAAATCGTGGTTTAAAGTTTTCGATATTATGGAGCTGTACTTGTGGGTCTTATTTGAAAGTGACTGATAAAAAATCCCAATTATTTGTATTCTGTCTTGAAGAAGGCTTAAAGAAATTTTCCTTGTCACTGTGCATGTTTCACACATCTTCCAAACCAAACAACATACTTATCGTTGGTGATTTACCTCTTCGCTTGTATGACCAATGAAAACTAGTAGGTCAAAGTCCGTTTCTTTAGATTTGGACGGGCAGAGCCGTAACCGGAACAGTCAACTGCAGGAGTTTTGCGATTGAAGCGGTAATAAAAATGTCTGTTCATATCTAATCTAATGTTTGATCCATATTAATTTTCAACCTATACACTGAAGAAAACTTAAAGTATATTTTTATTTATTTGAAGACATATCTACCATAGAAAAACTTTCCAAGTATTTTCTCCAACTACTTGAATCAAGCAATACTAGAGCAGCCGCGCTTTGCCTAAGTCCGATATTTTCTCCGTGGTATTAAAGTAAATACTAGTAATCATTAACTTGGTAAGCATCGCCTTTTTATTATATATACATATGGCCAGCAAGAAATTCCTTACTCTAGCCATAACAAACCCTCAATACCTTCCCGCACCCATTGAATAGGGACATTTTTAAGGGCTTACGTTTGCATTAGGTAAATGTTAAAGCAAAAAACAACATTGAACATAAACATATTTATCTGTCGTATATTTACAGAATGCCGAAAAATTCTCTTATGGGCTTCATTAAGCGCCAATGAAATACAAATGTAGGTATGGGCTATGAAAATTTGATTTACATATGTTTTACAGAGACCCGCACCCGTTAACTTATAAGGCTTCAGAAATGCCTTTCTCCAGAAATCTTTTCTTGAACCAAATTGTTGGCAAAGTAACCACGTTGACTCATATGGGTTTATTAAGGATCAATATAATCGATTAAAAGTGAGGTAATTTAAGAAATATGTCGTTTACTATTTTAATCTGTCGTATATTTGCATTAGGCAAACACCCCCCTAACACACTCACCCCCCCTTCTCTTATGGGCTTCATTTAGCACCAAAGCACCGGGTACAATTAAGAACATCGTGAAATTGAAAGATATTACTAACAAAATCATTCACTCGGCGCTCCATTCATTCAATCTCAAAACATTTAAAGGGATATACTGGATATTTTGAACGCGATTAGCCATTTTACGTTACCTCCATTACAAGTCAATCAAAACACGCTCCCCCCACTCATTCAATTTCACTTCGATTTAAACTTACAATCATTCACTATGTCAATTTCATTATGTTTTTGCTGTATGGGTTTTGAAAATTTGATTCATATACTTTGGTACCATATGTAATAAAAGTTGGCATCATAAAGAGGGCTATTTTTTTGGCAAGAATCGCGAGTTTGGAAAACTTCTAAATCTGTCCATATGGGCTCATTTTAAAGCCAATCAATTAAAATATCAGATGTTAAAAATTGAAAAAATTATATACATCAACACTAACCAATGCTAGGTATTGAACTGAATTTGAAAAGAAAAGTCAAAGGAATATCATTTTTTGTGTGTACCCTATTTAAGGAAAACACCCCGATCGGCTCATAAGGGCTATTATGAGAGCCCAAACAAATTCTAAAATGACCCTAGAGAAAATGGGCATGCAAGTATTTCAACCCAACCTACACTGAATACCAAATAGGGCTTAAGAATTCATCTCGAAACAAAGTTTTTTTACCTTTACCTTCCAATATAAAAACACCAAAATTGCTATTTTGGGTTCTGTGAGAGCCCATAAAAGGGTGAAATAAGCTTTAAAAATATGGATTTTTGTATTTTTTTTTAAAATCCAATCCATGCTATGGCTAAAGAAATCATTGCGAAACAAACGAGGTTTTTCCCCTTAACCTACTAATATAAAAACACCAAAATTGCTTTTTTGGGCTCTGTGAGAGCCCATAAAAGGGTGAAATAAGCTTTTAAACATGGATTTTTGTATTTTATTTAAACTCCAATCCACGGTAATTACACAGCCAAACCAAAGAAATCATTTTAGGAGAAAAATACACATCTCATGAGCCCTCTTTTAGGAAAATACATATTTTGCTCATATGGGCTCCTTTGATAGCCCATAAAATCGGGGAATGGGCCCGGAAAATTTGGACCCGCATAATTTGCGATTACTTGACCCCTAAACAATCAATTAAAGCCAAAAAATCAATTTCAGCACGAAAATCCTACGGAAGCCTTTTTTGTACATAAGGAACCGCACTATTTCGTCAATTTGGGGCATTTTTGAATGATGGGAGTAAGGGTTTCGAATGAAGTGATGGAGCGCTGATGGAGCGATTTAGAATGTTTTTTTTAAATCGGAATGAGAATCAGTTTCTCGATATGTTAACTGTAATACATCTAACCGACTCTAAACATATGATCTATGCATTCTCATTTCCCTGCGATTTTGTTATCAAAATTTGTAGCTTGTACGGTATCGGATTGGTCCGTTGGTGTTTAAAAGATAATGACATTAGGATTTACTACTCGAATGTATATGAGGACCTGTTACGTCATTGGTTAGTCAATACAAAATGTAAGTGCGAAAAGATCGGGTTTCTTCCTGGGTGAACAAAGCAAATTTCACTGCCTAGTTGCGCCCTAATGATAAAGCCCATTAGTCTGAAAATTTATTGCCTATGGGCCACAACTGAAGTACTTAGGTAATTTTGTCATACTCCTTCTGCAAATTAGGGTTTGATAATGATAATGCGCTTTTAGGAGTCGACAATGAGTAACGGTTAGAAATCCGCGTTGAAGGTCAGACCCCACCCAATTTTTGGCCTTCTTTGTTCTATATAAAATTGATCAACTTTCAGGTGCTGCAGCGCACTCCACAACAATACGTTAATATATTACATCATTAATGCTTCATCTACATTCATTGTTCTATCTTTTGAGACTAAAAAAAACTGGGTTTATAGGTTTAATTTTTTGGCTTTTCAAGCCAGAAAAAAGGAACCGTCTTTTTCCCACCTATGAAGAGGACAGTTAATTCGGGCACGCCCGTCGTCGCTCATCCGTCCTCCCGGAAAGGAAATAGTGCACAAAAAAGATCGAGCCAAGCATTATATTAAAGAAGAGGTGCAAAGCTAGCAAAAAAATCAAATAAATATGCTCGTGGATCACTGTTCTCCACTTCAAAATGGCATTTTCAAGCCGCACTATTTTTTCTACTTTTACCAGTAAATTCCAGTGAGGTCACTCCTAAAACATCCAAAACGTCGCCAATCTTTCGTAAACCATCGTGAGATAATCGGATATCATTTAAACTTAACTTCGTTGTTTAACAATCATTCACTTTTCAGAAAATCATTTATGTAATAATTATTCATCATTTTTTTAATCCAATTATCTATTCATCGTCTAATATACTACAGAATTTGTGTTTCAAGAGTTCGATGTGAACCTATCCGATTCAGACGTCACAAGTCACCTATCATCTTTTTTATTTATCCTATATATCATTATCCAGGATTAATGCCCTGGTAAGGGGGGCCTAAGTAGCGGGTCGTTGCACTTAAGGTTAAGGGAAATCAGCTTTTATCTAAAATAACCTACTTCTAAAGAGAGTCGACATAAATAACTCGAGACCTTAAATCGTAGATTGGTTACCAAATCCTCGTAACTTCAGCTTAATCAAGCTGAAGTTACGCGGCCTTGGTAACCAAACGATGAAATGTGTTCACTCTCTCAGAGCACGTGAATCCTTTAGGTTTTAGGATAAAGTTATTTGCACGAGTTACCGATGATTACCGACTAAAATTCGAAACAACCAAAACTATTGAAAAGTAAGCTCGCCAAATTACGTCACGGCTAAGCCCCGCCCTGCCAGTTCATTAATTACACAGAATAATTTTTTTTTTCTAAAGTCTTTTCGACATAAATACGAGGAAAATTTATCTAATGACAATTAATCGTGTCGAGTTAGCATGGGGGTGACTAGGTGGGTAAGGTAGAGTGATCGCTTAAGGTTAAAGATTTTTTTCAGGAGATCTGGGCCCTAGGTTATAAAACTGTTCTCATTCTCAACTGAGAATATCCCCAAACTTAGAATTTGAATAAATGTACGAGCATAAAAGATAACATTAAGTAGTTGTTAGTAATAGACATTATCCACTTAGGTGAACTCCGAGATAGGACATCTGACTTACTAAAATAGCGGGGGATGTATCAAAATAAACAAACAATTTATACCTGTAACCCTTTACTAACATAAGTACGCGTACGTCTATATGGATACATGCATGGATTTTTTTCGCCGCTTTTACCACAAGAAAGTAATATAATTTTACGAAGTTAAGGAAGCGTAATAATACTAGATGTAAACGATCTTGAAACGTTTGAGAAATGTTATTCCTTTAAGCACATACACTCATGCACAAAGCGGGTAACAATTTCAAAACGTTCGGTAAAGTCTTTGCATCTGAAACAAATGCTTGAACAAGACATCGGATCAAGCAAAATACAGCTTAAGAGATGCCTTTTCAAATGGATTTACGACATAAGAGCAAGATTATTTCTAGATCCCATATTTTGTCGTATTATTGCATAAATTGTGAGTTTTCTGGTCGTTATAGGCATACGTTAATGGACAAAACTCGGGCGTTAACGAGAGATCACGTGGATTTATAAGTAAATTCATGTGCAGTTTACGCCCGGCTTTTTTCACTTAAATATCCTAAGTCAGGGCCTATACACTTTATCGGATTCTTTGTGTTGCATTTATAAAGAGCATAAATAAAGACCTTGATCCTATTCCCGCGTTAAATTTTGTGACGTCAAAAATTTACAAAGCAAAGTCAGTATTAACAAAAGTGACGATGCAATGCCAAACGCAATTTTCTGGCACATTAGATGATTTGGAGCTAGTTTTAAAGCGTTCCAATAAATTATTTGGCCACCAACGATTGAATAAATTCATAAATACTATAGTCTTTATTTTATGCAATAATAGCGTCAACACACCTTTTTTCGAGCGTAAAATTTTGCAGAGACCCTAAAAATGCTTTAACGCCCGAGTGCGAAGCACGAGGTTTAACCATTTTTCGGGTCTCTATAACTTTTGTTATTCACGAAATGAAATAGTAATCTATCTTATCCGAAAAAACAAACGACTATTCTTTTCTTAAAAAATAGAATGTTTTAAATGTGAAAAATGCATGACAAATTTTCTTTAAGCTAGCCATTTGCATGTGATTTCTAGGCAACGTCATGACGAAGGCATTAAGATTTGTTTATTGGGCTGTGATCAAATAACTTCAAATAGAGTTAAATTTACGAAAGCATAGATGATATATTTTTTTTTTTTTATCATTTTTACTGGTTTGGGGTGGGATTTTCATTTAATTTTCTACCGTTTTTCTAGATAAACCACTGAAAGCAAAAAAGAAATATGTTATACTCGCACAATGCTGCATTGGGTTTACACTTGATTCTCATATGTTCTAAGCTTTTTTCAACACAAGTTTCTCTAAAAGCTTTGATTATGTACACCGACTTCATGTTTTGTGTTTTGATATTTATGCAATCTGAAAATGCTTCCGTCATGATTATTTGATGCTTTTTTCACAATCAAAACTGAATTAATTCCTTTTTTTTTCTATCTTTTTTTTTTACATTTGATTGCTAAAAAAATCTCAGACCAAGAAAAGGTAAACATTTGTTACAAAAGTAAGTTAAGTTAAAATTAAGAACTGTTCCTTAGATAGTCAATATTTTTTCGAAGTTTAAACTTTTGCCTTCTGAGTTAAGCTAACATTAAATGCCAAAAACATCTTTACAAGTGACGGATTGAATTAGCTAGCCATGACGATGATACCGCGACATGATTTTAACGATGACTGGATTTTCGTCAAACAAATACGATCGCTTCAGTAGACTGAAGATAGTGGAAAGGTCATAAACTAGTGCATTATAACCTAATATAGACAGGACAGTCTTGTCGAATGCAGGTTATTAAAATCTTGTAAAATGATCTCCAGATGCGATTTAATACGGTAGGCTTACAAACTGCATAATCTTGATTATTTTGAAAATTTTTCTTTTTATAAAGAGATGGGATTGATAAAAGACAATAATTATTCTTTTTTACGTTGTAAAAATAAAATGTTTTCAGAGGGTGCTCGCTCGGTTTAGTTCAACGAGCCGCGTTCGGGTCAACAAATGCGCTCGCGTACACGGCTTCGAACATTTTTATAGCGAGCAACCTATGTGGAATGCACCGCAAGCGCAGTCAAAAATATCAGGTAACTAGACCACACAAGTTTTGTTTTTGAGATATAGGTAAAAGTTTTGACATTGCTCTTGAATGCAATGACCACTTTCACTTGTCTCTTGAAACAAGCCAGCTGCATACCAAAGGCATTGAATTACTATAGAAAAATGAGTTAGCAGGTTCATTAGTAGACTGATACATGGAGAGACAAACTGGTATGTCTACGTTGCAGTATAGAAATTACTTAGCTTGGTTAAATAGATGCGCTCATATTTGAAATGATAAAACAACATGCATGTTCGAAATTTTTACAGCTTCTTGTACATTCATACTTACGAATCGCACTTAAAAATATGATCATAGGAGTCATCCTTTTATATAATCAAGATATATCAACGAATATTTTTTCCTTCCTTTTGAGACGACCCCTCCAAGTCCGAAGTCAGACATCCGATGTCCGAAGTCCACGTAAGTGGATAATCTCTAATATTACCCTTATAAATGCATACATTTATCACGGTAAATAACAGAATTATATTCAAAATGAAAGTCATTTGAAAAAAAAACAACTGCGATTTAAATGATTTCATTTGTTTTGTACGCGTCTGATTGGTCCGTGACGACATAGAACGATATCAATAGAACTTGTGTGAATGTACGTATGTATGTATTTTCGTTTATTTATCGTCGCTACCGTAGCACATGCCCATATGAGCGACGCTCCCAGAAGACGGTTAGTTGTTACGGGGGATAGTGCAAGGATACATGACGAAACTACTGCTGAGATCCGCCATGGTTCTTTAACGTGCTCGGTGTAAAGCACCGTCTCACGAACCCTCGGTTTAACGTCTCATCCGAAAGACAATTAGTTTTTATTAGTGTACCAGCCCGGGAATCGAACCCACGCCGCCGAACTCCAATGGTTTTGAAGTCCGGTGCTCTACCAACTGAGCTAATCGGGCTGGTTTTGTGTGAATGTTTTATTAAAGGGAGGTTATAAATATCATCCAGAACAAAAGTAACGATATTGGATTCTCTCCGTTGAAATTCACTCGAAACTCGCCGCATTCATTCAATTTCATTCCCAAATTATTCAAAAATCATTCGCTTTGTCAATTATACGATCTTGTCTAGTAATACTTGTAGGTAAAACTTCAATCAGACTGGTTCAAATGTGCCAAAAAATTGCAATTTCTCTGTATTAATTTTTAATTTCAGTCGGATAAGGGTTAACCTAAAAATGTTATTCCCGGATCGGCACATGTTGATCGTGAATGCCCCACACCTCATTCGATACAAAACGACCTATGAATTTCATTTTCTCGCGACTTTTACAGATGTGACCCGTCACGCGAAAAGGGACCATCTGGGAACTTTGTAAGATATATATATTCAAAGATAATGGAATTTCATTTTCTCGTGACTTTTACAGATGTGACCCGTCACGCGAAAAGGGGCCATCTGGGAACTTGTAAATTGATTTACATAAAGATCTTGGAATTCCATTTTCTCGTGACTTTTACAGATGTGACCCGTCACACGAAAAGGAACCATCTGGGAACTTTATTAAATATACAGAAAGATCTTGGTATTTTATTTTCTCGTGACTTTTACAAATACGACCCGTCACTCAAAAAGGGACATTTTGGCAACTTTGTAAAATAAATATTTGAAAAAGAGATTGGCTAGAACAGGCTAATCAGAGGTCGAATTTCAAAAGATATTTCACTGGAAGGTAGATTGATCATTCTAGACTCAGAAAAAAAAAACAAAATGCGAAACGTTTCGACCCTGATCAGTCTGCGCATTCCGCGCAGTCTGACGAGGGTCGACACTTTACGCACTCCAAGATTGTCCCTTTTCGCGTGACGGGTCACAAATGTTTAGTGATACAATATAAGTTACTATCGCAGAACTTCCTCTTTTAAAACATCAGGTAAGACGGTATTTGATTGGATAAAAACGAACCGTTTGATCACCAATGACACACTGTTTATTTCCCGGAATTATCGGGACTGTTACTACATTTTCTAGGAATTTACTGGAACATGCCATAGACAATATTTCATTTTTTAACTTTAAATGCCTAATAGATAAATTCTAGTTAGGTCCATAAAGATTTGTGCATCTGAAATCAATTTTGAGTACGCAGCTATTTTGTAAGCTTCCGTGTAAATCGGTACTTTAAGATAGCTGTTTCATTTTTGATAAATCTTTAGAACGTTGCTCATGATATTCAATATAATTAATAAGAAATGAGGAGGTTATTTTTGATTTCATGGAGATATGTAAAATTTAAAACCTTAGCCTACGGTATGAATACTCGAATCTAGAAGTTTAACAAAAATATTTTCAAGAATATTGATCGTGTGTGGGCCGCATTTCAAATATCGATGGCTCAGCGCGAAACAGTTGTAACTCCCTATATGTTTATAGGGAGTTACTACGTTACCGTTTCGCACTGAGCCTTCGATATGCTTTTGTAGTATATACATTTGTACAAGTGGCAATAACTTGATTACCCAAAGCATAGGCGAAGCTAGGTTTTTGAATTTTTTACGCATTTCGAAGGCGAACACTTAAGAATAAATATTATAAAGGCGATATGTAAATTGTGACTAAAGACTAATGCCCTCCATCCACTCCCCTTTTATATGATTTGAGCGTTGGTGAATAATCAAACATCATAAATACAGCTTGAATAAGCTGTAGTTTCGATATTATGATCATTCCTCAAACAGATTTTTTGAAAGAGGATTTATTTGTATTACGCAATTGCGTAATGAGCGTAATAGGAGCTACGCCTTTGCAAAGGTCGCCGAAAATCAGAGGCAACTGCAGGGTAATGTTGACAAGCAGGTGGTTGCGTATTAGTAATAAGCATAGGCGTAACTAGGATTTTGAAATTTATACGCTCTCAGCAGGCGACCAATATAGAATGTATAGAATAAAGGCGATATGTGGATTGTGACAAAAGATGAATGTCCTCCTTCCTTTTCCTTGTTTTGAGCGTTGTTGAATAATCAAAACATCGTAACTACAGCTTAAATAAGCTGTAGTTGTGATGTTATGAACACTCATCAACGAGATTTTTCGAAAGAGGATTTATTTCTATTACGCACCTGCGTAATGTGCGCAATAGTAGTTACGCCATTTGTAAGTATAGATCCACAAGTAAGAATGAGTCTCGAGAAACTTTCATCTTCTAGCATTTTCAATTTTAAAATTGATCTTTGACCAATCATTTTTTTATTTTTTATCTATAGTCGATTTGAATCGTCTAGACACCCTTTGCTGTTGAGGCAATGGACATGCATTCATCTTTCATGTAAGCCTAAAGATGTACAAGTTAAGGTGAGTGTTGAAAGACTAATTTTGTCATTATCTGTATTGACAAAATTGACCTTTGATGATTCACTCAAACTTTTGTATCTTTAGTGGTATTGACACATAGTACAGTTAACATGGTGAAATTGACAAGGTGAATGATTCTGGAATGATAATTAAATGAAATAGAATTAGTACGATGAGTGAATTTTGAGTGAAATTAATAGTAGGTAAAAAAAATATGGCTAATTTTGTTCAGGATGAACAGAATTAGCCATATTTATTACCTTCCTTTAATATGATATGCGTACAATCTCTATAAATAGCCTCATTTTTCTTCTGGAACCAATCAGACGCAAATAATTCCAATTATGTCAGTGAAATCCCCTTTTTTTCCAGCTATATTTATTTTGAAAAAAGCTGTTGATGTTATCTTATTCGGTCATTTTGAGCGTTTCTGAACGGTTTGTATGAGCGTTTGAAATGAATGAATGGAACATAGATTGAGCGATTTAGTATGGTTTTTATTGAGGTGAATGTCAGTTTCACGATATTACTAACTGTAAGTAACTTGTGTAAATGAAGCTTCTGACAGTTCGTTCGAATAGAGCCAGAACTTTCTCTGATGCACAAGGTCTTCTGTCAGGGAGTGAGTGGGTGGGCAGTGACTCGGACAGATGGTTGAATTTATATATAGCAGACGCCGGGATATAAACCAAATACTGTTAAATCCTTCCCCAAAAATAGCAGGAGCGTTCAAGATTTAATCTATCGCAAATCGTTTAAGAAATGGTACCCCACTTTGCAAGTGTACTAAACGCTTGTAGACGTTTCTTTCATTCTGAACTCAGGGAAGACACCCGATTTGTATCTAAATTGTGTCTCTACCCTTGGTAAAGATATCGGGTTTTTTTTTCTTAGTATCTACTTAAAAATGTTTCCAACATATAATGTTTAAAATTTCACTGTCTTAAGAAACCGAATTTTATGATTCAAACGATATCGTTGAAATTCAAATTATTCCCCTTTGTCGCATACAAGCCATTTTTTCTACAGTGAAAAACATTGTGAAATTGACAAGGTCAATCATTTTGAAATGGTTTTGGAATGAAATCTTATGAGTCGGAGGGGCTAATTTTGAATGAATTAAGGTAATGTGATACCGCTAATTTCATTCAATTGAACGACATTAGTGAAACATTTACCTCCCTTTAATAAAATCTACCTACATTTCTGTATGGGTGTCTTCACGAAAAAAAAAAAAAACAGACGTTTTTGATCCATGGGAGCAAATTAAATTATGTAATATAATTACGGATTTATATGAAATGTTGGAAATTTTAACGAATTCGAAGCGTTTTTAATCGATTGGATTGGGTGATTTGAATACTAAAATTGGAGCGCTTTTGGAACTATTTGGAATGGTTTTGATAGGGATTAATGTCATTTTCACGATGTTACTTAATGTTTTTCCACTCAGTTTGGTAAAGGCCAACGGACAAGATTGAGATAGAAACCTTGTCTAGCGAAAATGTGCAAACGGTATATCAGTTCAATAGTTTAATCTATAGTCTTCATCTATAGTATTCTTTATAATATAGTATCAAAACGCTCTTCCAACAATATTCCAAATATAGGTGAATTTTAACAGGAATTACTGAAGTGATAATCAAATGTGTCAGCTCATCAGATCATTGGTCAATATACTGACCAATTACATCGTTTTTTAGATTTTAAAAGATAATCACCGATTGGCCAGATAAGAGCTTTTTATCAATTCTTTTTATCAATGGAACTATACCGTATACAGAAGTTCTCGTAGACATCTATTTTTAGATCACAATCTGTTTACAATCTTTATACGGAAGTAAATTCTTGTTTACCTATTTCTATAGCACCGAGTTTCACGACAAAAGGTATACAACAATAATATTTTTTTTTTCGATGCGCCAAGGCATCAAACAAGGTCTTAACTTCTCAACTGACAACACACTTTTGTGTCTCTAAAAAACTCAGTCCAAATTTGATCCTCACACATGGGCTTTATCATGTCAGTAAGAACAAATCGGTATCTCAATTCCTTTCATTCATAGACTTTTTACCAATTTCACAAATCTTTCCAAGCGCTTCGAAATCAAATAAAGCACTTGAAACATTTCCCTTATTTCTCTGGATGTTGTAAATTTAGAAACATGCGATTTGTCTATGAAGAAACCAACAAATCTATTTTTAGAATAGTACGTCTATTTCATCAAAGGGAAGTAAAATAATATTTTTCAATTCGTTCAATTTGAACGAAATTACTAATATTGATCTTCTTTCCTTTGGTAGCATTCAAAACGTTTTAAACTCTTAAAAGTTGAGTGTACAGTTAGTAACAATGTGAAATTGACATTTACCTCGATCAAAACCACTCTAAATCGTTCGCTAAAACCACGCAAATAAGGCGTTTCTCAAGCCATATCTTAGAAGTTATTGTTGAAGTTGTGTTCACCAAACGACGATATAGTCACTGGCTCAAGTTTCAGTAGGTGGATAAATAGAGAATAACATGTTAGTGTCTAAAACAACAATGTTATCTGGTCGAGGTTGGGAGAATTTATCATGACGAGGCTTTGCCGAGACCTGATAACATTGATATTTTAAGACACTTACATGTTATTCTATTTATCATGCAACCATTTTTCAGTGCTTAAGTATAATACACCCGTAAAAATCAATGAAATTCAGGTGAAAGTGTATGCAAATTGTTTCTAAAAATAGACTACCTGATATCATGTTATGTTATCAGGTCAATACGGGCTTCATTGCATAATAAAACACATTCTGTATACACTCTCTATATGATGTGTTACTCTATGGACTATACAGGCAATTATGCCAGTATTGCGCTAGGCTCTATATAGGTGCTTAAAATTGTATTACTCTTATGCTCAATTGCTCTACTGCTATTTATTCTCTAGGTCCTAAATAGGCAGTTATGCCAGTATCCTGCTAATCCTTATATAGGTTCTAACAACTGTGTAGCTCTAGGCCCTATAATTATAGGCACTAATGTCAGTGACGTACTAGTTTGTTTTTTTACAAGTTTATTCAGATTAATTGCTCAATATGCACTAGACACAAATATATATATATATATATATATATATATATATATATATATATATATATATATATATATATATATATATTAAAAATTACAATGTTATCTGGTCGAGGTTGGGAGAATTTATCATGACGAGGCTTTTCCGAGTCATGATAAATTCTCACAGCCGAGACCTGATAACATTAATATTTTAAGACACTAACATGTCATTCTATTTTTCATGCAACCATTTTCAGTGCTTAAGTATGATACACCCGTAAAAATCAAAGAAATTCAGGTGAAAGTGTATGCAAATTGATTCTAAAAATAGACTGCCTGATATCATGAAATGTTATCAGACAGGTGATATCAGGTCAATACGGGCCTCATTGCATGATTAATAAACATTCTGTATGCACTCTCTGTATGATGTGTTACTCTAGGGACTATATAGGCAATTATGCCAAAATTGCGCCAGTCTCTTAATAGGTGCTTAAAATTGTATTAATCTAGGTCCTAAATAGGCAATTATGCCAGTATCCTGTTAATCCTTATATAGGTTCTAACAACTGTTTAGCTCTACGCCCTATAATTAAAGACACTAATGTCAGTGACATACTAGTCCCTATACAGTTATTCACAACTATTTTACTCTAAGCTCTAAAAATGAACAAACGCCCGTGTCGTGCAGGTCCCTAAATAGGCTTTGGTTGTTTGAATGGGATTTTACGCCGATTTTAATATTATTTCAGTCACATCGCGACTGGAGCACCTAACGATGAATTCCTGGTATTTCTTACACCAGTACTACCATCACATCCTTTTCTAGCCTGCAGCTGCTATCCAACATAGGTTTACGGTTATCAACCAATTGGTGGTAGACAATTAGTTAGAACGGATGAGAAACCGCCGTCAGGAATCGAACCCGGAACCTCTAGAATGACATGCGGTACCAGCTACGCTATGACGGCGGCCCCTAAGTTTGTACTAATACCCGTGTTGCTCAAGGCCCAATAAAGGCTTAATGCCAGTGTCGTGCTAGTCCCTTTATAAATTCTTTCAACTGTGTTGCTTTAGGCACTGTTTAGGCACTAATACCAGTTCCTTTATAGGTTCTAACAACTTTGTTGCGTAGGTACTATATAGGCAATAATGCCAGTGTCTTGTTAGTCCCCTAATAGGTTCAAACAACTTTATTGCCTGGGTACTATATATGCACTTATACCAGTGTTGTGCTAGTCCCTTTATAGGTACTTATAACTTTTTTGTCTAGATACAATATAGGCACTAATGCCATTGTTGCTCGAGCATTAAATAGGCATTTATGCCAGTGGCGTTCTAGTCCATATATATGTAATAACAACTGTGTTAACAACTTACAAGCTTGTGCTCAGCCCCTTAATAAGCTCTCTAGACTGTATTACACTTAGGCCAACAGTATTTTGCTTAGCTCAATTTAGGCCCTTACGACAGTGTTGCCGTTAGCCTGTTATAAAGTTAACAACATCGTGAAATTGACAAGGTGAATGATTATGGAATGATTTAGGAATGAAATTGAATGAATATGTGGAGCGACTTTTGAGTGAATTTAATGGGAGGTAATCCTGTATTACAAATTTTGTTCAGGATGAACAAAATTAGCAATATTGATTACCCCCCTTTAATAAAATATGCGTACAGTTCTAAAGATAGCTCCCTATTTCTTCAAGAACCTATCAGACGCTTACAATTCCAATTAAATAAGTGGAACCCCGATTTTATACCAGCTATTTTTATTTTGAACGAAGTTGTTGTTATATGTTTTTTCAGTGAGTTTGGAGCGTTTTTGAATGGTTTGATTGAGTTGCTGGAATGAATGAATGGAGCGCTGAGTGAGTGATTTAGAATGGTTTTGATTGAGTTAAATGTCAATTTCACGATGTAATTAACTGTAGGTCCTTACGGAAGTGTTGCATGCAGCATGTTTTAGGTACTTACGCCACTTACGACGCTGTTTTGCTGGGCACTGGTGGCAGTGTTGCACTAAGCACTACAAAAGTATTCCCACAACTTTGCCTTTTATGGGTACAGTTAACAACATTGACAATGTGAATGATTTTGGACTGATGTAGGAATGAAATTGAATGAGTGTGTGGAGCGAGTGTTGAATGAATTTAATTGGAGGTAATCCATTATCGCAAATTTTGTTCAGGATGAACAAAATGGGCGATATTGATTACCTCCCTTTAATAAAAAATGCATACAAGTTTTATACATAGCTTCCTATTTATTTAAAGAACCTATGAGGCGCTTACATTTTGAATTATGTCAGTGAAATCGCGATTTTTCTCTATCAAAATATATTTTGAATGACGTTGTTGATTATATATTTTCCATTGGTTTGAGCGTTTTTGAATGGTTTGAGTACGTGTTTGGAATGAATGATGAGAGCGCTGAGTGAGCGATCTAGAATAGTTTTGATCCAGGTGAATGTCAATTTCACGATGTAATTAATTGTATGTACGAGTTGTACTTTGTTTCCACATACGCCGATGTTGCATATACTTTATTAGTCTTAGATTCTGTTTAAGGTTTTTAATTTTAGTTTTGTTGTTAAACTAATCATTGAATACAAACATATTTTAAGATATGCATGTTTTTAGGGTCGTCGTTACCTTTATAATTGGTAAAAGATGCCATAAAGTTAATTCTATATAAAAAAATGATTGACTTTGGGCAAGTATTATGAGTGTGATTCTAAAGCATAGCAATAACTGCTTTCTTCAAGGTCTGGTTGCAGTGATTTTGAATTACACAATCATGATTTGACTGTGGCTCTTGATATGTATGCTGATATTTTATATCGGTTCATAGATTATATACCCATCTGTTATATACCTTTTGATAAGTTCTGTCTTGTATGTTTATTGTATGTATGTTCTTGGTGACAATCCTATAACTGGATTTTTTAAAATCAATAAAGGAATTTGAATTTGTGCTAAGCCTTTTACTCGTTTGTTTGTACGGAGTTTCACACACTTTTAATATTACTGTTGTATATCTAGGCGACGGGCGCACTTACCAATGGTTTCATGTCGTTCCTCAGACAAGTTCATGCTGCTCATCCAAACATAGGCTGGCTACTTATCATACGTCAATTTATGGAAGACGGATGACCCGGGTCACATTAACATTTGAGCCTGTGCGTCAGATTTCCATTAATATCAAATATGCGCAAAGCAAAGACTCTGACCAGCCTGTGCATCCGCACAGTCTGACCAGAGTCTTCACTGTGCGCTTAGTAGATCAAAAAGGTCTTAAAGTATCTGTGAAACATAAGGTAACATTATATTTACAGTTTGTGGCTGTCTACGCCTCTCAATGGTTGCGCGTTACGGAAATTTTAAAATTGTTGGAAATGTCACGCATAAGCTCATTTGTCAAATGTCGGATGAAAAATGACCAAACCGAGATTTTATCTTACAACTCCAGGATTGGTACAGTTAGTTACATCGTGAAATTGACATTCATCTCAATCAAAACCATTCTAAATCGCTCACGCAGCGCTCTTATCATTCATTCGAAACACTCACTCAAATCATTCAAAAATGCTTCACGATGCAGTTAACTGTACAGTTGTGATGCTCTCAGCAACTTATGGCACTTTTGACAGTTTTGCTCCAGAGCATGTATTTTGTCGATGGGCGACCAAAACATCGTTTCTAAAGCTTGAAGTGATCTGTAAGTACGCCCGAAACGGTTATGCACGGCGGCGTTACGCGAAGACATACAAACGACAGTCTTACGCTAAGCCTCTTACAGAAAAGCTAATTTCCAATCTTTTGGACATAACAACGTGTCAGTCTCAAGACTTTTTTTTTACAAAAATTACGAAGAGGGCAGGCAACGTTTGCCAAGATCAGACTGCTCAACTGTGCAGGCTGATCAAAGTCAATACTGTCTGTCAAAAATCATGTTAACAATAGGAATATGTTGTGAACAGTCGGAGGTTTAAGGTAGTGGAACCGTAATAGTTCCGCAACGTTTCAGAAGGAATGATTTTTAACAGTGTTAACCGAGGTTTCCTAATGATTTTCATTATGAAACCTCGGTCAACATTGTGAAAGATCATTAGTTTGGAAATGTTTTAGAACTATCACGGTTCCACTACCTTAATTGTTATTCTACATGGAAATGAAATAATTGGGCCTTTGGAGGGGGGGGGGGGGCGTTTGAACTCCCTCGCCCCTCTGAATCCGCCACTGACAAACATTTGCTATGGCGAGTAGAATAAACAGGATCGATATGTGATTCCGGATCTGTTAAGGTCCTTTTAAGAATATCATGCTTTTAATTTTCATTAAGGAAGTGACTTATCTTTATGACCTTTTTTCAAATTTCAAATAACGTGTTGTAGCAATCCAAGAATGTAGCAACGCAATCGCGTCCTTGGATACGAAAAGCAGTTTAAGACGAAATGTCAGTTCATTCTTAATTTATCCGCGCTTGGAAACGCACGCGAATTTCGTCAAAGTGACTTTATTTGAGACGTTTATTTGATTAAAAGGTCTATGGATATAAAAAGAGTGACATGGTGTAAACATATGAAAAAATATTTTTATATTTTTCGTAATAGCCATAGTTTGGATTATTTCAAAACGGGTAGGTCTATTTTTTGTTCTTAATAACTTTTTGCGTACATGTATACAATCTGTGGCTTTTTTATTTCAAATTAAATATGTAGAATAAATGTACTAAACTTTGACATACCAATATACGACATTTTGCCCCCGAAACAAGAACAATCAAAGCAACAACAACAGGTGGGTTGATCATTAAAATCGAAAAAGTTCCGTTTTATTTATGTTATTTGAAGTTTCAATTCAAATTTCCTCATTTGTGAAAAATCCATATATAGAATTGTCACCAAGTACAGTAATAATTTCGAAAAATTTACAATATAAATGATTTTGGAACGTTTTTGGAATGTGATTGAATAAGCTTGTAGAGCGAGTTTTGAATGAATTACCCTAAATTCGTCCAAATTGGACGGACTATTGATATTTTTTACCTACCTTTACAAAAAAATTACGTAAATGTCTACAAGTATACTTCCTTGTTTTCACGAATAAATCAGACGTTACAAATTGAAGAAAAATAATGAATTTGTGGAATTTTTCGAAGGATTTGAATGTTTTTGTTGAGCGTTTTGAGTGATTTTATAGCGTTTTGAATGGTTTGAGTGAGTGTTTGGATTGAATTATTGGAGCGTTGAGCAAGTGATTTTGAATGGGTTTGGACGAGATGAGTGTCAATTTTACTATGTAGTTAATTGTTTATACAACTAACATACAAGGCAGAACTTAACATATAGATATTTATATAATTGGTATTTCATCCTTGAACTGATTTAAAATATTTGGAAACCTTTCAACAGCCAGAATCGAGCACAGATAAAGTGCAATTCCAAATATCGTTACCACAACTATAATAAATCGATTGCAATGCTCTAGATAGTTTCATTAAACAAACTGGTCAAAAAATTCTGAAGGTGCACTGAATTAGTTTAGCCATTTGAGTTTCATTTAAGGGTGGATGGGTGATCTGAAAGTGATGCAGATTTTTTTTCTATGGGGGGTAACTTTACGCACCTGTATTTTAATTACCTTCTTAAATGGAGGCGGCATTTCAGAGAAATGCCTAAAAAGTCACATTTACTTTAACACAGGGAAATTAATTTATTTGTTTTATCAAATTTTAACACGTCTTTAAACGTACTAAAGAAAAATAAACCAGGTGGTTATAATGTCTAATTCCACAATTGCTTGTTAATTGTGCTACTCTAAGTTTTCAAATAATAGTATAATAAATATCAGTTAACGTTTTTTGAAATAATGCTATTTTCCAAAGTTTTTATATTTTGCTCGATCTTGCAGTATGGATATGTACCATTTCCGTTCCCCTAAATGTTCAAGGGAGAAATACGGAATATGATTATTTTTCTTAGAAATTTGCTTCTTTTCAAAAGTATGGTAGGATAAGATAAATCCGTAAAAAACGACTTTTGTACGTTAATTTGAAATCTAACAAGAAAAAGTATGTTATACTTATCATAGGCGTTGGCTTAGTTTGAAAAATGTAGGATAGGAGTTAACGGCATGAAAATTATTTCGTATATAGAAGAATTATCATTACCATTAAAGTATTGTTTTTTCATTGGATCGAACTGAGTAATATGAGACTAATTTGTTTGTTTGAATTACTAAACTAAATATATTTATATTGATTAAAGAAGAAAGAATTCAGATAAACTAACTTTGAACAGTCCTAACGTTCTAACAATCAAAGCACTGAAAGTACTGATGGTGGACGTTTCTGTTGGCATACTAGAGTGATTCCTCCATTTGTGGAGAAAAGAGAAATTTTACATGTAAAATTACGATAAAAGGAAAATGACCTGACCGCATCTTGCTTCAGATATACGTTTCTCAACATATATCGTCGATCGTCAACAAAGTCCTGTCATTACAAGGTTTCGATAACTTTCGGAATTATTCCTGGTGTAGTTTAAACAGTGATTCTCCGATCCATTTGTTATAAAAGTAAAGAAATGACAATTAGATGATCTAGGTTATTATTCTTATTTTGTAATGCTAATCAGTTCTCCGTAATCTCATTATTAAAAATTATGGTGTTATCTGCTTAAACTAGGAAGCTATGAATGACTTGGGTCCCTCCACAGGCTTGAAATTCTTGTAAAAGAAAATAAAAGTTTTGAATAGATTTTTAGATATTTTGGATTCTTCTGATGTTGAAAATGATTTCAGAGTTTCCACTATATAACATATAGAGAAAAGACCTCCGCTAATAAAAAAAACATATATTTCATCCAATGACAATAATTTTGGCTACATGCTACAGGGGTCGCCCAAGGATCATACCAATGAAGTTCGATTGATATCCACCCATAACATTCTGAGAAAATGATTTTCAAAGATTACACAAAATAACATCTTGAGAAATTACCTCTGCCCATAAAATACATATTTTTCATCCGATCACAGTAATTTTTGGTAGACTCATAAAGGTTACTCAAAAAGATCATTCCGGTGAAATTTGGTTGAAAACCATCAGTTTCATTCTCAAAAAATGATTTTCAAAGTTTCCACTAAATAACATATACAGAAATGACCTCCGCCCATTAAAATAATTATTTTTCATCCGATCACAATAATTTCTGGTAGCCTGATAGAGGATCACTAAAGCACTATTAGAGTGAAATTTGGTTGAAAACCATCAGTTGCATTTTGAGAAAATGATTTTCAAAGTTTCGACTAAATAACATATAGGTAAATGACCTCCGCCCATAAAATACATATTTTTCAACCGATCACAATAATTATTTAGTGACTGATAAAAGGCCACTCAAGGATCATCCATGTAAAATTTAATTGGAATCCATCAATTAGAATCTGAGAAAACCCACTTTTAACCATATTTGGAAATAAGCCACGCCCATTATATCCATGTTTGTCATTGGGTCTAAATTTCTTGAACAACTTTGAAAGAGGATCACCCTAGGATCATTCCTGTGAAGTTTGATTGAAATTCATCTAGTAGTTTCTGAGGAGAAGATTTTTAAAGAAAAAGTTTACGAACGGACGCACGAACGGACGACGGACACAACGACATGACAATAGCCCCAGTGGCCTTCGGCCAGTGGAGATAAAAATTCTATAAAAGAATATTAATTGATTGTTCCGCGATTTTCATTCTCAAAGAAAAGAAAGGTTAAGTGTTCATATAAACGCGTAAAAAAATGCAGACACTCGTCTCGAGTTTGGCTTTCGTGTGTTGAAATGTAAAGTAAAACCGCTTTGCATAAACCTTTATCGCATGGCCTGAATGCGTTACTTTACCTGCTCAGACTGTATCCGTATTCATGTGTATACCGATATTTCCATTAATTTGCCTTTGTTTTATATAGTGTCAGGGGAGGTTGTCATTCCAGTAATTTCATTTCATGAGTGACCTCCCATTGACCATTGGGAAATAATGGGCAAATTACTCACTCTGTCAGAAAAGTAGTTCTACGCAAGGAAAAAATTCACCCGATCTCAGAATTGAATATGATTTCACACTTAAAATATCTCTTTGAGGTTTCAACAAGTTACGCAGACTCCTTGTTTCACTCCATTTTTAAAATGCATAGTTGTCAGACGGTTACAATTCTTCAAAAAGAGTTAATTGAATCTTAATGAGTACTACTGTTTTGAAAACCTATTAACATCTGACAGGATTGTTCAAACGTGGTATTAACTCTGGTGAACGTAAACGTCCACCAAAAATAATGGTGGAATCCTCGGTAATTGAACCCGGAGCTTCAATTCCACGTTGATAAAATAAAAAATAAAAATAAAAAAAAAATGTAAAAATCTTAGTCTTGTCAAGTCCTTAAGAAGTTGCAGATGGCATTTTTTTTTTTTTTTTTTTTTTTAGAAATTAAGTAAATAGAGGATATTGAATGAGTGGTCATTGAATACCGAATTTATTAAACGAGTCATCTATAAACAGATAAAAACGAGGCTACGCCGAGTTTTTATCAGTTTTAGATGACGAGTTTAATAAATTCGGTATTTTATGAGCACAAATTTTATATTCTATTTATAATATGACCCAAATTTTTGCAAAAAAAAAATCGTCAAAATTCTTGAAATTCCACATTTGAATTTTCTGCGAAACTTATAACGCCGTTTAAAACTGACGTCACAATATATAGATTATGACATCATTTTTGCTGTCACAAAATAGCGTTGGCAATCGCTATGAGCTCATTTGCATAGTTATTCCACTAGTGTAATAACACCCGTGTAATATCAAAAATATTCGACGGGGTTATTTCACTACCGCGACGTAGTAAATAATATGACAAAGGCAAAGCCTCAAAACGATCGCAGTCTACAAATTATTATTGTTGTTGTTGTTTTAAATGTATTCCAACTGCTAACCACCCTGTAAGACAAATGAATTGAATTCTAAATTGTGTTCTTTCTTCAATTTGCAGAAGTAATTCAATCTTCCTCCCGAAGCTTTCATTTCGAATTCAAATATTCTTAATTTGAACCAGCAATTCTTTTTCATTTTTGTAAAATTATTTAATGAATTGCTAAGCATTTTGCTCGCAAAAATGGCAAACAAATCAAAAGACCAAAATTTGAAACATTTTTCTGAACTATTCCAATACAAGAGGCCCATGATGGTCCTAGATCGCTCACCTGAGTCTTTTTGACCCCTGAGACGTCACATCAATTAAATAGGCAGATGTCATAAACAATTTAATATAAAACTAAGTTTCATGAAGTTTGGACCAAAAAAAAGGGTGGCCTCTAACACCTAACATGAGAATAATCATTAAGAACCCTTTTCCCGTGTATAATGGGGTTCATCCTTTTGACATGACCAACATTCTGACCAAGTTTCATGAAGATTAGGCCATATTTGTGGCCTCTAGAGCGTAAACAAGAGATTATCATTAAGGCCCCTTTTCCCGTGATATGGCATGGATCCTTCCAATTTTTAATAGGGTTCATCCTTGTGACTGTGTTAACATTCTGACCAAGTTTCATGAAGATCGGGCCATAATTGTGGCCTCTAGAGTGTGAACAAGAAATTTGTCAAAAAGGCCCCTTTACCCTTGATTTTGTATAGATCCTCTCCATTTTCAATCGGATTTATCCTTGTGACCTGGCCTAAATTCTGACCAAGTTTCATGATGATTGGACCTTATTTGTGGCCTCTTGAGTGTTAACAAGAAAATTGTCAATAGGGCCGCTTCTCCTGTGATATGGCATGAATCCTTCCCATTTTCAATAGGATTTATTCTTGTGACCTGGCCTACATTCTGACCAAGTTTCATTACGATTGGACCATATTTGAGGCATCTAGAGTGTTAACAAGAAAATTGTCAACAGGGCCCTTTTCCCGTGATATGGCATGGATTCCTCCCATCCAATAGGGTTCATCCTTGTGACCTGGCCTACATTCTGACAAAGTTTCATGAAGATTGGGTCATATTTGTGGCCTCTACAGTGTAAACAAGAAAATTGTCAATAAGGCTCCTTTTCCCTTGATTTTGCATGGATCCTTCCCATTTTCAATAGGGTTCATCCCTATGACCTGACCAACATTCTGACCAAGTTTCATGAAGATTGGATCATATTTGTGGCCTCTAGAGTGTAAACACTTAAATTGTTGACGTCGGACGACGAACGACGCACGACAGACAACGGACATTCAATGATCACAAAAGCTCACCTTGAGCACAATGTGCTAAGGTGAGTTAAAAACCATTCATATACACTAATATATCACTTTTTAAGATGAACATAAAAATCCTTGAAGCAACTGTCATACAGAATATTCATTTAAATATCTTAAACAGGTACATTGTAGCTGATAATCAAAAAGGATCCTCTATTCAGGGCATTGAACCCAGGCTTGTCAACACTAAGTTTCCAGTAAGAATTATTTTTAAAGTACTAAACTCACTTTTTGCTATTAAAACAAAACTGGAAATGCTTTAGATGTTGAAACCACTGAACAAATGTTGGAGTTACTTGTCTCTGCTAGCAAAAATCAAAATAAACTCCGCCCTGCAATGCTCATGTTTATGGGCCAATCAAAATTAAGCAAACAATTTTTGCAGAGAGTCACCCAAGGAACATTCTGGTAAAGTTTCATTGAAATCGGCCTGGTGGTTCAGGGGGAGATGTTGTTCAAAGATTTCGGGCTCAAAATAAGCCCCATAGCTGGATGGTAGATAACCGATACCAACAAATAATCGGTCACTGCATGTTTCTCTTTCTTACACACATTTACTATTTAGATCTAGTTATTATATAGTATTACAACGAAATGTGAACACCAGAGATAACCGATACCAACTTTTGATCGGTCTCTGCATCCATCTCTTTTTTTAGACACTTTTACTATTAAGTTATTATAGTATAACAACGATAAGTGCACACCAATTCTAGGCATGACTAGAAATTCTAAATTTGTCCCTATTCAGAAAGCGAACTCCAAAGACTGAGAGTATAAAGGATAATAAAGGCGATATGCGGACTGTGACAAAAGATCACGTCCTTCATTCGTCCCCTTTTTATGAAGTGTTTGCCAATGAAGGACAAACGATCGAAAGTAGCTTAAAAATATCTAGCAAGAGAAGGATTTTTTTCTTTAAATATGCTCAATACTTTGAAGCGCATATTCTACAAGATTTTGCCACACGGACAAATTTCGCTTCTTCAACATACAAACATACAGTTAATAACATCGCGAAATTGACAAGTTGAATTATTTTGAATGATTTTGCAATAATATTGAATGTGTTTATGTGGAAAGAGTTTTGCGTGAAATTTCAGGGAGTAATCCAATATTGCCAATTTTGTTGAAGATGAACACAGTTAGTGACATTCATTATATCCCTTTGATAAAATTATCGTACAAGTTTTCTCAATAAATTATTTTTTTTCAAGAACCAATCAGGCACTAAAAAGGTTTTATTTTTTTGTCAGTTAAATCGCGACTTTTTTTCTAACTATAATTATTTTAAATGAAGATGCTTATTTTATGTTTTGGAGCGTTTTTGAATGGGTTGAGTGACTATATGAGATGAATGGATGGAGTTCTAAGTGAGCGATTCAGAATGTTTTGATTGAGATGAATGTCTATTTCACAATGTCGTTAACTGTAAGTATCATTTTTAAAATGATAAAAATGTGACAAGCCACTCAAACAAGAGGTCCAAGAAGACCAGTATGGCTCCAACACTTAATTCCGTAGCAGATTTATGGAGATTCAAAATAAAATTGAATTAACAGAATAAATCTTTTTGAAGCAAACACTCATCAAAGGCTAATATAGGGTTTAACGCATAACAGGAAAATTCATAATATTAAGTACCATTTTTCCTTCGACACAGCACTCATTATTTGACTTTAACACAATTTGAAAAAAATATGTGAATGTTCTGGACAGAAAATTTCAAAGTAGCTGAAAAATAAAAAAAAGATAAATAAAAAGAATAAAAAAAATAAAGTAGTTCTAAAAATAATTACATACATGATGACACATCCTAGCATTGCCGAAAGAGCTACCTTATCAGAATGAACAAAATTAGCGATATTTATTTCTTCTCTTTAATATTTTTTCAAAAGGTTTCTATAAATAGCTTCCTTCTTTTTCAAGAACCATTCTGACGCTAGTAATTTCTATTATGTCATTGAAAACGCCGTTTTTTCTAGCTATATTCATATGTCAATGTATTTTTTGATCTTGTCGTGTTTTTTTTTTTTTTTTTTTTTTTTTTTTTTTTAGTTTTGGAGCGTTTTTGAATGGTCTGAGTAAGTGTTTGGAATAAATGAATGGTGCGTTTAGTGAGCGATTAAGAATGCTTTTTACTGGGATGAATCTCAATTCCAAGATGTAACTAACTGTATATAAACAAAAGTTTTACGTGACGGCCTTTTGGCATGACGCAGGGTGATATTTCAAAGAAGCTTAAATAGGTGCATAGCCACATGATTATCATCATTTTGTGAAAGTTTCATGAAGATCTGTCAACAAATGTACAGAATGTAATTAGAAGAAATGTTGCACCACAAAAGCCTTTTTTCTATGACACATCACATAGGCGGTACTAGAATTTCAAAATTTATACGCGCTCAGAAGGCGGCCAAGATATATACTGAACGCAAAAAGTTTAGTCGCACTTTTTTAACGTCACAAAAAAGTCAACCAATGTAACGAAACGAAAGTTTCTATTTGAAATATATTTGCCATCCTATTTGCTTTCTTTTTGACATAACTTTTTTAATTTCACTCTCAGACGTACGTCTGACATTACGTAAATGTAGATTTTACGTACTAAGTTGATAGCTGCGTGTAACAAAATGAAATAATTTCTTTTTTTGTTTTATTGGATTAGTCTTATTCCGCGTATGCATTAAACACTAAAATGCATTGCATCCTTCAAAAAAGAGCTAAGTTATGACATGACGTAAATCAAATGGATAGCGCATGGACATATCTAATACGGTAGGCATATCTGGGAGATGATGAAAACTGCATTTAGCTTCTGCGAATAACGTTTTTACTATCATACGGTTCATTGCAAATAAATATTGACATAATACGACCAAATTTCGTTTTACAGATCTTGTTAAACGACAATAGGAAGGCACCCGAACGACATGCCGTTACGTTAAAAATGGAATGCTTTCATTATCCCAACTGATTGCAATTGGTAAAAACATCACTTAGGATTATTCAAATCTTATTCTCTATCAATGGAAACCTATTGAAAAGAACCTACCTGTAAACAAGTTAAATTAACGTCACCGTGCCGTCAATCGAACGTTAGAGATCGCTTAACCAGAAAAGCTCAATTACTCAATTTCTGAGCTTAAAAAGAAACAGAAGAACCTTTTTTCTCTCCCTGATTATCAATATTTTGTAAAATTATCTCTGATAAGGCAATTGTTGCATTTTTGTGAGTTCGGTGTAAAGATGATGATGAAGAGTCACCAGAAAGATCCCATACTCTAACCAACCCCTTTTTTATAGAAACAAGATACCCGAAGATGATGTTGGTCGCAAGAAACATTTTTTGTGATACAAATTGGAAGTAACGTCCCTTAATTAAACTGTGTGACTTTTCCATTCAACCGGTCTGTTCAAAATCATATCATTGCGGTTGGCCATTTTCGTCTAACATAACAAAATTATTGGATTCTGGGAGGAAATCGGACAGAATTATAATTAATGTCATTCATTTTGTGAAAGATGAATCACATCCTGAAATATATCCAATCGAAGAGAAAACGACTAAACTTTTTGCGCTCAGTATAATATATAAGAGAGGTGATATGTGAACTGTGACAAAAGATGAATGCCTTCCGCCCTTCCCCCTTTTCTTTGATTTGAGCGTTGGTGAAAAATCAAACATCGTAACTTCAGCTTGAGTTTCGATGTTATAATCATTTTTAACGACATTTTTCGAGAGAGGATTTAATTCTTCTACGCATTTGCGTAATGGCAGTTACGTTCTTGGAACATCATACCGCCAAAAAAAAAAAACGAAAAAGCGCTTTTGTTATCAGCCCGATCAGAATTAACCGATAAATCTGAAGGAGCATACCAAAACACTCATTTCTGTGAAACTTGGTTAAATTGTAGTAAATACAAATTTATTATTTTTTATTTACTATAATGGACTATTTTTTGATGACACAGCAGTCCGAAGCACCCATTTTATCAGCCCGATTAGAATTTAACGCAGAAATCTGAGAGATCACATTACAAAAAAAACAAACAAAACCATTCCTGCGTAATTTGGTTAAATTCTGACCAGTTGTTCCTGAGAAGAAGATATTTAAATGAAAAGATGAAAGGATTACGCCACGGACAGACGCACGCCAGATGAAAGGCAATGACAAGAACCCACCGGACTTCGCCCAGTGGGGCTAAAAAGGATCACCCTGGAAAACCGAAGAGTGTGTACTTTTCACTTCATTACATATCCTGAATCTACAATGATCATTATACTTTACGATACAATTATTTTCGAAATGCGCACTCTGATTGACCTATGTAAGATCCAATTTAGTTTTTTCTATTATTAATTATAGCGAGAACTCAGGAAAGTTAATTTGGGGTGACGGGTCACATATATAAAATCGTGATTATGTGACGAGACGAGCCAGAAATGATTCTAAAATCGTGAAAATATTTTAAATCTTAAAACACAAAACTCCGTAAAATAACAGTATAACTTTAAAATTTGTAGCTTGTTCGTTTCAGTGCATACTTAAAACCAAAACTAGCGCAGGAAAAAAGGAAAGTTTAATTTTTGTATTAATTCTTCGCCAAAATTCACCCCATCTTATGAACCGCATCCACCGTTATGCACAACCCATTCAAACAGCCAGGCAAAATTTTGACCTAAAGGTATTGTCTCTCAAACTTTGAGACCAGCCGAAATTATTGTCACCACGAGTGTCAGATGTCCTATTGTTTTCAATATTTTCTACAGGCTTTAAGGTAATGGAACCGTAATAGTTTCACAATATTTCGGATGGAAGGAATTTAGATAGTGTTATTCGAGGTTTCCTAATAATTCCATTAGGAAGCCCCAGTCCACATTGTGAAAGATCGTATATTCCGAAATGTGTCGTTTCTTTAGTGGTACATAAACAAAAGAAAGACAAAAGTGCAAAACCTGAAATTACTTTTGTTTTCCTATATTTCCTTTCTCTTATGATAGTTTCCGAACAAAACAGATATACTTTAATGTAAGACAAATGATAACCCAAAATGGTATATCGTCGATGGGCGATCAAAACCTCGTAACTTCAGCATATTCAAGCTGAAGTTACGAGGTTTTGCCCCCTCCACTTACGATATGTAGGTTACGTCTGTATGACGGTCACCGGACGAGCTACTTTCGGTTATGATGGTATCTATATGGCACGGAAGTATCGAAACATATCTTGACTCTACATATCCATAAAACGTTTCTGATTCTACCATCTTTCAAACAGCTTGAAAAACGATAACGCAAAATCTTGAGCGAGACATCCGAACGTTCTCAATATCTGATTTTATAGGCATTTAGGGAAAAGGGCAATTTAGCAAAGCCGTCGAAAATAAAAGATATATATTCCTGATAGTTGGTTCAAGATCGAAGTTATTAAAGATTAAAGTTATCACAAGTGTGATTTTTACGAAAAAACAATCTTTCACAATCCTTACTTCTACTATCTGGCTAAACAGTGTCTCAACTTTGCATTTCACACACGAAACTTTGCATAACTTGGCGGATTCAAGACCGGTGAACATTAAAACAGCTGTCTTTATGGAAGATGCTGAATTCTTTGGAGGCTGCAACGTTGGTCTGGAGAGGAATTATATTACATATTACATAAAGCAAAATTATATTATGCTATTGACTATGCATTTCACACACGAAACTTTGCATAAGATAATTGGCGGATACAAGACCGGTGAACATTTTAAACAGCTGTCCTTATATAAGATGCCTATTTCTTGTGAGGCTGCAAAGACAGTCTTGAAAATAATTACATTGCATGCTACATATAAAACAAAATTACATGCTACAAATCGAAACTGAATACTTACTTAAAAGGGTCTTTTTATGCTAATAAAGCTGTTTTCATGACAGATATCTATTCTGTTGACTACGTGATTGTGTGCAATGTTTGAGATTTAACAGCACAGCATGAGGGCTTAAACAGACGATGACTCAATTAAATTACGTATTATGGATGCATGTGCCTTTTTTTTAATCAAAATGTAACATTGTCTATGAATCACATCTTACCTTCTTGGCAGATATATGTTGACATAATGTGGTTAGATAAGTTGCATTTTGATATTTTTTTCGAATGAAACCCCGTTGCCTTCCCATCGAGAAAGTTTAGGAACATAGTGAGGACATGGAACAGTCCGTAACATCTTAAAATTGACTCTCACCTCGATCAAAATCATAATAAATCGATCACTCAGCGCTCCATTCATTCATTCCAAACACTCACTCAAATCGACCAAAAAGGCTCCAAAATCATTTGAAAACATTTCGAAACCGTCCAAGACTTTAAACAGTCCCTACGTTTCAACAAGACAAAAAATAGTAGACATCCTGGCATTTAAACCCGGTGCCCCAGAGTGAGAAGCAAGTTTACCACTGGACCAACGGGGCTGTTCGTAGTCTTTTCTGTTCATTACTAAATAGTTTAAAATACAACCCAATTCCCCTTGCAGAGAACTTTGACTGGGTTACTGCCCCTAGATCTATTAATACATCGGGCTACTTAGAGCCAGTTTCAGCAAAACATTTAAGACGTACTTTTGTCTTACCGATGACTTGCCACAATTTTGGACAAAAATCACGTATCACTCGATTTTTGTTAGATTTACGCGAAAAGGGACAATGAAAAAGTGTTTAAATAAAAATTTTGATTATTAAGTATAGAAAAAACAATTCACATAAGCTAAAAATAATGTTATTCTTTTCGAAGGGAGACCTAGAAAGGCATTCGTCAAATTTCAGCAGATTTCGTAAACTACATCTACCAACACGATCCTAGATAAACTCGCCCAAATTTTGTCAAATGATAAGCTGATAAGTGTCTATGAACACGAAATGTCACTACCTTCGCCAACTGGCTCTAGAAACGGATTCCTCTACAACTTGTTACCCCTCATTTTGAAGAACCCATTTGGAATTTGAATTTATTGATAGCTCTAAGAATTACTATTTGTACGAAAGTATTAATCGAATTTGTGAGCATTGCTGACAATTTCAATGAAGAGTGAGTCTGACGTTCATGACGTCACTATTTTGCCTCGAGACGCCGCATCCATCTCAAATTAATTGGCATGGAATTGAGTGTACATTATTCATGTTATCCTGCTGAAAGTTGTTAAATTTGGAGTACGAAGACATACAATTCAACTGATACAATTTTCTTAGTCGTCTTACAGCTACCGAAGAAAATATGATTAAAGTCTCAAAACCTTTTGATAGCTCCTTGTATAATGATAATGCAAACTGTTATTATCTATGCACTGTCTATTAAACTTATTAAGACGTCGCGCAAATAATGGACTAAGTAAAAACAGTTCTTTGCACTTCCGCAACTTAATGTATAAGTTTACGAAATATCCCCATTTGTTGTGTGGGTATTTAATTTTATATTTCGAGACTAATTACATTGTGTGTCTAGTCTATTTTCAGAGGATGGGGATATACCTTAATAATATCTCAAGAAATGTCTGTAGTATTCACGGGGGTGATGTCCATAATCGGAGCCACTGGCTCCGCTTTCAAAATCATGTGTGGACCTTCCGCTCCACGTGCGTCTCCGATTATGTAGATGTAAACATTTCATTTTTGGACTGAAAAAATGGGATATGTGTCGAAACTTCCTCATTTATATCGGATTTTATTCATTAATCACTAAAAAGTCGAATGCTATTCGACCAGTTATACATTTTGCCACGTTAACGTACTCAAGAACTGTAAAAACGCTCGTTGGTTTTTGTTCAAAACGATTTCTTCTCAGAGCAATCTTGAGCCAGGAAGATCAAAATACGTGGTTTTACCTGCAAAATGCAATATTTTGAACAAGATTAATAACGTATACTATTCTTTTCAGTATGCACGAGTTTAACAAAACAACCACAATACTCTACCTCAATATACTTGCCTACAATATGAGATAAATCAAAGAAAATAGTTTGGTTCCGATTATGTGGATTGGCTCTGATTATGTATCCTGGCTCTGAAGTTGTGGAGTGTCTTATTCTTCTTCCCTAACCTCCTTCGATATGCAGTTTCTGCTGGTTTCATGGTGCGACTTTTCTCGTCATTCCACGACGCATGTTGTCTATGTTACGTCTCACCTTATCGTGTTTACTTTTATTATAAAATTCCGGTGACTAGACAGTCAGCTACATTTATATTCCTTAGAAGATGTACGTACAGGATAATTATATGGCTATCATTTAGTATTGAATTTGAAAAGAGATAAAGATTTCTACAGAGCCTGCCAGTGGTTTTGGCCTGCCTATTATACTTCGCACGTTAAGCCGTAACGGCAAAAGTTGGCGGTCACGACTGTGACAAATGACGTCCTTTTATAAATAACGTATAATGGATGGTTTTCAATTAAAATTCGAGGAAAAGCAACGAAAATAGTTTATATTCCGTCAGTCATTTGTAAAATATACAATATTAAGCAAGTTATTAAAAGTAAAAAATGTTAACATATTACAGAAATATGATTTATATCACATTCAATATACTATACTCGCGAGAGCAGTGAGACGGAAACCACTGAATGCAAAATCCTAACCGAAGGGAAACTGTATTGTACGGTTCCCTGATTGTGAAATATTTAAGAAATACTTACAAAATGACATGACGTTCAAAAAAAAAAAAAAAAAAAAAAAAAAAAAGGCGTCAGTGGGACGATTTTAAGACCAACATTGCGATGATTTTTTCCTTTAGTAGAAGTAATATTGATATATATTTTATTATGGATTCTTTAAATATATGGTTTTGTACATAAAGTTGAAATGAAGAGAGCGTAGATAAGTGTTCATATATCAACCTGACGTTGCAAAAACGCACGGTTTTAATTTGTATAGGAAACATCTGAAAACCCTAATTCAGATATATCTTTTACTTACACATAAACTAATTCTTAACACAATGTTAGAAACTATTTTTTATTTCAACTTTATGTACAAAAACCGCATAGAATCCATTCATCAATATTTTAAGTCATCTCAACAGAAATAAACCGTTTCACAGAAAAATCACACACTTTCCGTGTACAATATTTATGGAGACAAACGATACCGCCAATAAAATGTCGCACTATACAATTTATTTTTGCATTTTGATTGTCTAAAGAATTTTACTTTAATGTTTTATACATTTTGCTTAAAAATCCTACATATTTATTCAAATTCGTTCATTTTTTTTCGAAACGAAAAAGTTTTCAAACGCGATTATTTTTTAGGGTGGACTTTTAGCATATTTCTTAACGATCTACGAAAAATGTTTTAATTTCATATTTGATTAAAAAAATACCTTGTATTACCTGACAATTTTGAGTTTTTAAAACAACACATTTTGCTCTATGTAAGAACAAGCATTTTCTTTGTCTGTTTCAAAATTTTCTATAAAATGACGTCCCGGACATCATGAAGGTAATGGATCGTATATTTATTAAATCATAATGGTCACATACTTGTATTTTGATCTATTATGATACGTATTTTCGCCCTTGTATATGATCCGTTATGCTAAATGTCAAATTTATATACATATGTAATTCTGTTTCAATCTTAACCCCGCATTTATAAAACGCACCCCTTTACCGCAAAATCGACCGGGACATTTCTAAGTACTTTATTTCATTGTCTTAAATAATTTTAAATTTCAATGAATTTAGATAAATTTCTTTCCGATTGAAAAGTTAACAAATATCAAATCCTAAGATGAAGTAGTTAATTCTGACATTAATATAGGGTTAATTAACGTTTTTGAGGTCGTTAACATTTGCAGAGACCCGAAAAATGGTTTAACGCCCGAGTGCGAAGCACGAGGTCGCTAAAGCATTTTGATGGTCTCTGCAAACGTTATCGCCTAAAAAAACCCGTAAATTGACGATATTATTGCATAAAAAGAAAGACTAAAGTATCTATTTTAACAGAAATTGTAAATTCATTCGTAGGAACTAGCTGTAAAACTATCACCAAAACCGATAATGTGTCGAAAAAATTGCTTTATGCAATGCGCCGTTTTAACGCGGGAATAGAATCGACGTTTTTATTTATGCTATATATTAATGTGAACAAAGGAACTGATACAGTGTATATGCTCCCGGGTTCGATTACCGACGACGGTACTCATTCTTTCCGATTATTTGTCTCTCACGAATGGGTTAATAATTGTAGACCTATGTGAGATAGCAGCTGTAGGCAAGGAAAGGATGTGATGCTTGTACTGGTGAGAAAAATACCAGGAATCCATTGTTAGGTACTCCAGTCGCCGCGATATAACTGAAAAAATATTGAAAGCGGCGTAAAACACAATGCAACAGTGTATAGGCCTAGACCGAGGATATTTAAAAAAAAAAAAAAAAAAAAAAAAAAAAAACGGGCGTTAACGGCACGTGAATTTACTTATTAATACACGTTTTCTCCCTTTAACGCCCTGGTTTTGTCGGTTAACGTATGCCAATGATGATCCGAAAGCGTACATTTTATGCAATAATCGGAATTTAAACATATGCTTAAAACTTTCCGAAAATTCCGAACTAAATGGTACGAGAGACATAAAAATCGGACGTTTTAAGGATCATTGCGTACTTTTTTGTAAGATATATAAATCGGATTTCTTAAAACTTTGAATCCGAGCGCGAACTTTGTGACAATTTGTTTGATACCACTCGCTATATAACCTGATTAAATTTCATGGAATTATCGACGTTGAAAGAGCGACAGTAGTGCCGTTGATATAACAGGAACGCTAAACGTGCGAATTATGATAATCATGGCAAACTATTGGCAGGTTCCGTAGATTTTTTTTTATCTCTTTTCAAATTCTTTTCTAAATAATAGTCATACAATTCTCTTGTACGCCTACGGTTTTAAGTAAAATAAATGTAGCTGACTGTCTAGTCACCGGAATTTTATAATAAAAGTAAACACGATGAGGTGAGAAGTAACATAGACAACACGCGTCGTGGAATAACGACAAAAGTCGCACCATGAAACCAGCAGAAACTGCATATCGAAGGAGGTTAGGGAAGAAGAATAAGAGTCTCCACAACTTCAGAGCCAGGATACATAATCAGAGCCAATCCACATCATCGGAACCAAACTATTTTCTTTGATTTATCTCATATTGTAGGCAAGTATATTGGGGTAGAGCATTGTGCTTGTTTTGTTAAACTCGTGCATACTAAAAACAATAGTATACGTTATTAATCTTGTCCAGAATATTGCATTTTGGAGGTAAAACCACGTATTTTGAAATTCCTGGCCCAAGATTGCTCTGAGAAGAAATCGTTTTTAACAGAAACCAACGAGCGTTTTTACAGTTCTTGAGTACGTTAACGTGGCAAAATGTATAACTGGTCGAATAGCATTCGACTTTTTAATGATTAATGAACAAAATCCGATATAAATGAGCAAGTTCCGACACCTATTCGATTTTTTCAGTCCAAAATGAAATGTTTACATCTACATAATCGGAGACGCACGTGGAGCGGAAGTTCCACACATGATTTTGAAAGCGGAGTCAGTGGCTCTGATTATGGACATCACCCCCCGTGTATTATTGGCCTATTTATTGGTTTACAATAATCATTACATATTTTGGACTTTAACTTGAACGTATGTAAAATATGAGTATAATTTAAATAATTGTAAATTCATTCCAATGTTTTGGGGTTTTAAGATCATAATTATCATGATCATTATGCAAAGGCTCGTTAAATAACATTTCAATTGGAGACTCAGTTTAGATCAACTTGTCTTAAATAAAATCTCATGTTAGATCCAATTTAGCTTAAAAGTTCTTGCAATTGATATTACCATTGATATGCTGGTGCTTGTCCAAAACGAAATGACAAGCGTTTGTCTCTGGTGATTAACTACTAACTAAACATGATATCACAAGAAATAAAATAATCCGAATACGTTATCGAGAACTTACAGTTTAAATCATCGTGAAATTGATATTCACCTCAATCAAAACCATTCTAAATCGCTCTCTCAGCGCTCCATTTATTCATTCCAAACACTCACTCAAACCACTCAAAAACGCTCAAACCAAATGAAAAATATAGAATCAATAACGCCATTCAAAATGAATTTTGATAGAGAAAAACACGGTTTCATTGACATAATTCAAATTGTTAGCGCCTCATGGGTTCTTAAAGAAATAGGAAGCTATGTATAGAGTTTGTACATGTTTTTTATTAAAGGGAGGTAATCAATATCGCTAATTTTGTTCTCCTGAACAAAATTTGCGATAAAGTATTACAACCCCCCCCCATTAAATTCAACCAAAACTTGCTTCACACACTCATTCAATTTCATTTCAAAATCATTCCAAAACCATTCACCTTGTCAATTTCACGATGTTGTTAACTGTACGACAAACCACAAGTCAAATCAGCGAATGATCGATTGGACGAAATAAGCGATATCTGCTTAAACCCCTTTATCTAAATCTGCGTCCGTTTGTCCTTGTATGACTTCAAGGACCGGTCAGATGCTTTAAACAACACAAGGCAATAATATAATGGAAAGATTTGATTATTATGAATGAAATGCCGATATTTCTGAACGATTTCGGCGCGTGTTTGAACGATTTTTTTGTCTTTAATGAACGTTTGGGAGGAATTAATAAAATGAATGCATTGAGCGCTAAGCGAGTAATTTGGAATAGTTTTGATTGAGATGAATTTCACTCTCACGTTAAGGTTTTACATTTATATGTGTTAACAAATCTAAACTGTTATATGTATAAACTTTTACACATTGATTGTGATTTCCTTAACATGCTACATTTGTATTATTTCATGTTGTGACTATGAGCCTATGAGCTTAATGTCAAAATAAAGATATGTTATGTTTTGTTATGTTATGTTATGTTATGTTATGTAATTTACTGTACAAACACTGGAGTAAAACCGTATTTTAATCAAACGGGTCCGCGTAAAGATTTCCGAAGTGTTCCATAAACGATACTTCGGAGAAGCCCATCCTTGTCTTTCTTCGGCCCCTTTTTACAGTTAAAAACATTGTGAAATTGACCAGACGGATAATTTTGGAATGATTTTGGATTGAAATTGAATGATGTGTGAGTTTTGAGTGAAATTAAAGGGGGGTATTCCAATTTCGCTAATTTTATTCATCATAAAAAAAGTGTTGATCTCATCATTTTGATTGATTTTGGAGCATTTTGAATGGTTTGAGTGAGTATTTGGAACGGATGACTGGAGCGCCGTGTGAGCTATTTAGAATGATTTTGATTAGAATGAAAGTTAATTTCACCATGTAACTAATTGTATAGTCCGTTTGACTTCTATATGGACGAACCTTTTCATCAATTACATGAAATTGCGTTTGAATGAAGGATTTTTCAGTAGTAAAATCTTAATTTCAGCTTTATACCATTCCAAAAAATGTTTGAAAATAAAATGATTTCAAAATAATGATTTTATCTATCTAGTTAATGTTAATGTTTTCGCATTTTCCGCTCTTAAACACGAGAGGTGATGGAGGCTGTTTAGTAGTAAGAAATTGCAAACATTTATAGTAAAAACACGTGGTTTTATACTAAACATTTGACAGATGAAATGTCCATTATTCCTTATTTGGACATGCTAATTAGCACATCGACGGTCATGTCATCTTAAACTTAAATAGCACGTGATTTTTACCGTTATTACTCGCCTTCTCATCATGTTGTCCTCGTGAAATTCCCAACTACTTCGTTTAATAATGCTTTTTGATTGGTCTTCACATGTAAATATAGGGTTCATTTCAGAATAAATAAAAACAATAATTAATTATCTGGTCAAACGGTTTCTGAAGAAAAAAGGAATATGCTCAGATTTGATATCCAACGGTAGCAAAAATCTTCGACAAACTTAATTATATTGAAATACTCGATTTTATACTAAAACAATTCTCTTAAAATCTGACACTTTTGACTCGGCCCCTATGCAAATCAGTACTATTTTTTGGTTATACAATTCGTTGTTCCGTTTAATACAGTCACAAGTAGGTATGAAAGGCTGGAAGTTATCATGTAGACGGACGGACAAAATCATTATTTTACATTCAAAAATTCTGAAAAACAAAATTCGTCATGGTATTAGCTGGAAAATATGATATGTCAAGAAAAATGTGCGTTTCATCAATTAATTTCTGAGATTTTCGGCGAAATGTTGGTCCATATAGAAGTCAAACGGACTATACATGTATTTTTTTTTTTTTTAATTTAAATAAACCCAATAATGTACATGTATAAAGACACTTCCTACTTTATAAACTACGCTTATATTTATATTGAAGCAAGGTATGGCCTGTTTAATATATTAGATTCCATATTAAGTTACAATACTTGGTAAATTTGCATTCAAATTGTTTCAGTTGAATATAAATTAAATGGCCTCGGCGAAGAAATAAGAACTGACAAAAAAAGACAAAATTCTATTTTGGAACTCAGCAAATTTCAAATGGTGACCATTACTATAACTGTCGTCGACTGACAACCATCATGTTTCACTCAGTACATTTGTCCGTATTCTTTTTTTCTTAAAATATTTTTTTCACTAAGGATCTGTGTAGAATTTAACCAAATTTGCAGAGCAATGGTCATTGGGACATACTCTCTCAAATGTCTTGGTTTAATATTTCTTTGGTGAAAGGTAAAATAAAGTATACGTCTTATTGACCGTCGGGTCACCAAACAAGGTCCAATTAAATTGGGAAATTAAATAGCTATTTCTCTGAAACTAGTCGTCAGAATTTAACCAAACCTAGTATGGCAATCGCGAACCCTCGTCGATTCTACGGAAAAGACCTCGGGATTAATACGGGCGCGGCAATGAAAGCGCGTCATTTCGCACATGGGTTTATATAACGTCACAAACCTCAACGATTCCGCTAAGGATGACCTTGCATAAAACAAAATCAACGAAAGAATAAATAGAGGATAATCGTTTGTTTCAGTGTAAGATCGATATATTCATTGGGTAAACAACAAAAGCTATTTTTTTACGAGTGGTGGAGCCGCGAGTGGAAATAAAGCTTTTGTTGTTCACGAAATGAAATATAGTGCGCATATTATTATTTGATAACAAAAAGCAGTGTTTTTCTGCGTTTTGTTATCAAATTATAATATGTCCAAACTATCTCCACAAACGATCGGAAAGAATTGACAAAATGAGATTTTGTTCAAGCGTATTAAAACCGAAGTACGACCAGAAGCTGAATTACCTTAAAAATAATCCAAAATTGCAACACTTACGTCCGAGGTATATTCCAGTTTACGGAAAAGTCCGAATAATGTTCCGAATGCCAGTGCGGTTCATGAAAGGGGCGTGTTCACGTGGCTCCTTTAATTAAATCCTGTTCGGGGCTTAAAAAGGGACTTTGAAATATAGATAAATAATTATTTATTTTCGCTGAAACTACTGACATTGGTGCTAAGGGCCGTAGAACTAATCGAAAATGGTCTTATAAAGTGTACAAAATATTTCAAAAAATAACATCATTGGATAGGGGTAGGATTTGACGTAAATTTTACTTGGGCGAGCTTCTCTAATATCTATTAGTTCTTTTAATCTGACGCTGTGTCGTGGAAGGGGACCTATGTGTAGAAAAACGTCTTTTAAGCAAACAACTTCGAGTCCGAGTCTATGATTATCACAAGAAAACAAAAGAAGTCCACTCGTCCAAAAATGTTCATGACCAATACAATAAATAATACCCACTGTACAAACACACACACATTTCGCAATATTTATTTCTGAAGATGGTAATAGGGAAAATCATATAAAAAATCATTAGTGCGAACTTGGGGTAGAATCAACATAATGCGTTCTCTCATACCAACAATGCATTTTTCCTTTATCTGCCAAATTATCGAATACGCGGTCGTTATTTGGGATAACTGTACACTACAACTTAAGGATCAACTCGGTAAGATCAAATACGAAGCTGCAAGAATCGCAACGGGTTGCTCAAAATTTGTATCGCTTGACAATCTATCTGCAGAGTCGGGTTGGGAATCACTTCAAGAAAGAAGCCGTATACACATATTAATTCTATATTTCAAAATGGTGAAAGGTCTCTGTCCAACTACCCTAAACTCATTGATGCCTCAAAGTATAGAAAGCACATTCGCATACAGATTACGCGAGTACCAAACAGTAGAAATAAGCTCTACAAAAGATCTTTTCTTTCTTCAGTCAATGATGAGTGGAATAAATTACCAATTGAAATGAAACTCAATATCCTGTTTACGAACAAACCCGTTCCATGCAGGTTGTACTTTGTACAGTTAACAACATTGTGAAATTGACAAGATGATTGATTTTGGAATGATTTTGGAATGGACTTGAATGAGTTTGGGGAGCGAGGTTTGAGTGAAATTAAAATGAGGTAATCCTATATCGCTAATTTTGTTTAAGATGAACGAAATTCGAGATATTTATTGCCTCCCTTTAATAAGATATACGTACTTTTATTGTTTGTGTGTCTTCGTGTACCAATCAGACACTTAAAAATCTACACCAACTAATAAAAACATAGAAATAATTGATAGATTTGAATTAAATGTTGATCGCCTTTAACTATTTAGAAATGTTTTCTAACGATTTTGGAGCGTTTTTGATCGATTTGATTTTTAATTGGAATGAGTGTTAATTTTACGATTTTTTTAAATCTAGGAGAAAGGATGCTTCCTCTTAAACATACTAGAATCAGAAATAAGTGTAGCTCTCTCAATTACCATGTGTTCAGTAAAAACATAGTGGCCTTTTCTCTTTGTACTTGTAGAAGGATTGAGACGAGAGAGTATTTACTTCTCGAATATTGAAATTATTATAATGTTAAAAATATTTTTTTTAACTCATTAACAAACACTGGTACAATACGTACTTTATTATATGGGAAAGAAAGTATGTCATATAAAGACAACGAAATTTTAATGTTAGTAGTTTAGCGATGTATTAAAGACAACAGCAAGCGGTTTTGATACGTATTTCCTAGTAAAAAGTAATATAAAGTATGACAACGAAATTAGTAATTTAACGTATAACATATTTGTCGCTCATAAAGACATCCAAAGAGCACAATTTATTCCCCTTTTGTTCAGTAATTAAATATCGTACTACAAACATTTTCTAGAAAAATTAATCAAACTAGTATATCAACAAAATCCACATAGCCTATATGAAATGTCAGTTTGTTCAGCTCTTGAAACACAAATAGGGAAAACACTATAAGCTTATGCTTTCGTTCTCATCATTTTTGCTTGATTTGCGTTTATTTGTGTTAAAAAAAATGTGTATAATCATGTTGAAATTCGAGAAAATAAAATGTTTTAAACCTATTTTTCAATTTACGAAGAGATTTCATTGAACGTGAATGAAGCCTTCAAAATGCTAATTTTTATTCACTATATGTGACCGTGTGCATATTACAGGCGTTTAGAGATATCATTCTGCGTCATAGAAAATGGGTTTTTGTGTAAAAATTTTGAGCAATATGACTTATGCATTTGGGGGGGGGGGGGATTTTCTAGGGACTTTCATTGAATGATTCTATTATTCAGACAACGTGCATATTGTGGCAGCTTATGTTATGCTTTCATGTCGGCAGTGGCCTTTCTTGGTTTGCGATATCATACATTAACCTTATTACGTCTTCGCAAAGCAAAGCTTCTGGCCAGCCTGTGCAGTCGCACAGTCTGACCAAAGACTTAACTATGCGCTATAAAGATATGTGGGGGTCTTATTAATCGCTATTCAGGCAATCAGCATACATTCTTATCGTGTTGTGTCGTTGTCTATGGTTCTCAACTTTTGTACCTCGCGCACATGTGAAAATGTTGGAAATGTCACGCATAGGCTCATTTTAAACTATTTTAAACTGTATCCGCAGTATTCGGTTCCCATTCGGTGGTAATTTGCATAAAACACAGTCAAATTTTCTCAGGGCGTGTAAATACAACATGAACTTATATGATTCGGATAAAATTGTATTACAAAGAGAAAAAAGATTGCTCATTTATATTTTATACTAAGATATGCAACCTGTCATATCGAATAGGAACCGTTTTGGTAGTTGTACATGTACAGTTAGTTACATCGTGAAATTGACATTCACCTCGATCAAAACCATTCTAAATCGCTCACTCAGCGCTCCCATCATTCATTCTAAACACTCACTCAAACCATTCAAAACGCTCAAACACATTGAAATATATATAATCAACAACGTCATTCAAAATAAATTTTGATAGAGAAAAATCGCGATTTCACTGACATAATTCAAATTGTAAGCGTCTGATAGGTTCTTGAAATAATAGGAAGCTATGTTTAAAACTTGTATGCATTTTTTATCAAAGGGAGGTAGTCAATATCGCCAATTTTGTCGATATAAGATTACCTCCCATTAAATTCACTTAAAACTCGCTCCACACACTCATTCAATTTCATTCCTATATCATTCCGAAATCATTAACCTTGTCAATTTCACGATGTTGTTAACTGTAATCCATAGAAGCGTCATCCCCAGTCAGAATACGAAAAAATACAGCTAGTCACATCGTGAAAATGACGTTCATCTCAATCAAAAACATTATTAAACTCTCACTCAACGCTTCATTCATTCATGTCAAACACTAACCTTAACCATTCAAAAACAGTCCAAAATTACTTAAAAAGATAAGATCAACAACTAAATCCAAAATAGATTAAGTTACAAAAAAACTCGACTTCACTAACATGATTATAAGTGTCTTATTGGTTCTTGAAGAAATTTATAGAACGTTATGCATATTTTATTAAAGGGAGGAAATAAACATATTGGTTAATCTCCCTTTAATTTCACTCAAAACTCACTCATCATACTCATTCAAATTCATTCAAAACTCATTCCAATATCATTCATCTTGTCAATTTCACGACGTTGTTAACTGTAGGACTGTCTTAAGCATGTTTCTTTTTTTCATATAGATTTGTCAGTATTTTCGTTCTCTATAGCGAGGGCATATTAACTTGAACCTGACCTTTATGCAGAATCACAGGCCCTTTCATTCAGGATTTTATAAAAACTTAAAATTATCACTATGATAATTAATACACAAGGTAGTGCAGTCGCCATTTTCTAAGGGAACGGATGTTTTTAACAAGCAATTTGGTTCTCGATTCTCACGAGTAGTAGTTCTGTGACGGAAGCCAAAGGTGCTTGTAAAAACACCCGTTCTCTTAAACATGGCGGCTGCACTACCTTGTGGATTATTTATTATAGTGATATACTTTAAGTTGTTATAAGATCCTGAATCAAAGTGCCTGTGTGCAGAATAAATAATTTGGCCCATGAATACAATTCCGATGTTACTTCGGCATGTGACGATCAAGCATGGACATTCCGTTTTACTGTACAAATTACTGTACTGTACAAATTATTGGTATGCGTGGACTTATAGTTCCGCAAGTTTATGTGAGTATCGAGAAACCGTTATTGCCTATCATTTTCAATGTAAAATTGATCTTTGACGCCTCACTATAAATTGTACAACTGTAGTAGTTTACCTATATACAGGGCGCCTTGTGATGGAGCAGACGATTCGATTTCAAAAACAACCGTTCTTAATTGTGTGAGACTGAAAGATAGGATTTCATTTTATTCAATTCAAAAAACATAAATTGCATTTGAAGAAATTTGAAAATTTGTATTTTTCTTACCCACATCTATAGATAATTAAATAGGAGACTGGATTTATGTATTGATTCATTAGATCATAAGGGTGACCAAATATCGCCGTTACAATGAAAAGCATGTGCGATAACGGGTAAACAGAGCTAGTAGCACGTGCTACGCGATTTTACGATTGAAATCCGCGGGTAAGCCGTGTTTTGTCGAAGAAAAACGACCGGTATTTAATTTGTTTAAATCACAAAGGCCAGGTTTAGGTCAATATGCTTCCACTATACATCTCGAGAGAAAAATCTCCATTTCTTAAATCAAGGCGCTGAAAGCACTGGAGGTTGACGTTTCTGGTGGCATTGTGGTGAATATAAAACGTAACGAAAAGAAATTATCCATGTTAACATGTGATAAATGTAAAAAAGTTTCGACCCAAGATCGGCAAGTTTCAATTTTAACGCAAACTTTATAGGAATTACTATGTTTTTTTTTTTGCTTCTTTTTGTTAAGCCTATGTTTATGGTTCAAAATACGAATGGAAAAATGACATTAACACCTTAGGTTTATTTTGTTTATGAGATATGTGCGACCCGTCACGCAAAAAAGGAGCACTGAAAAAGAATTTGAAAAAAAAAAAACAGATCGAGTCCAGTACCGGTCAACCAGAGGTCGCATTTTCAAAAGTATTTTACGCAATACCCAGCTCGTTCCTTTTTGAAGGCGGGTCAACATAATAATCAGGGGCATCCAACCCTCTTTAATCCGCATGAGCTGTTTAAGAATGTGCTAATGAGAATTCGAGAAAGATTAGTAACTTAAATGTACATATCCACAAATAGCACCAAACAACTATTTTGATAAGGAACAAATGAAATCTCGCAAATACAGCTGCGGCTTCAAGGTTAATGATATCATTGAAACTCTATGTCTCAAAACGTAGGCCTACAATTCTTTATCTAAATGTAGTGTATTCGATAAAATATGAATTGCAAGACACTGTTTTGCTTGTGTTTTTTCTTCACGAAGCTTGTTTAAAAACACCACAAATCATTAATGGGAAAACGAATATTTCTGGTCAGCATTTGGGAGTGAAAAAATAAATGAAAGACCTAGAGATTGTCAAAAAATATAGGGGTAATAGGCAAAGCGCTCGTGACCTAAATATTTTAAAATTGGGTTGAACGATTGTTTAGAAATCCGCTATCTGCGGGACCGCTATAGGCAGGTCTAATGCTATGGAAAATACATCGAAATTCTAGATGTAGACAATGTATGCATGTCCAAAAATGGCTCTTTAGTGTTTGAAGTTGTCGGGAGAATCTATGTCGTAACTCTGTACATCACGTACGGTATTTGACGTCGTTTGGTCTCCGAGCCCGGTAAAGCGCAAAACCTCCCAAGAAAGGCACTGACTATTTCCCTTTTGCGTTTACCATCTCGGAAGGTATTGCTCTTCAATATCCAGGGCAGGAGACTTTTTTGCGAATGGGATCGTTTTCCGTTACCTATGCAATAAAAGAAAGAAGAAAACAAACCGAAATGTAAATAACAAAAAGATGCGAAACGTAGACCACGCGTCGTGCGAATTAATATCCCTCACAGCCCCCGCAACGGCATTTAGATCGGCGGAAGTATGCCTTAACTCAGTAGAATTTGAGTTGCCTAAATATACGATAAGACGATTGTCTGTAGTAGACGACGTAAAGACATATAAGTCAACAAAAAAAGTAATATTGTCTACCCGTAATATAAGCGGAGAACAAATTTAGAGATATTAATTACCTTCCTTTAATAAAATATACGCACTTTTATTGTTTGTGTGTCTTCGTGGACCAATCATACACTTGAAAATCTACACCAACCATTAAAAACATAGAAATAATTGATAGATTCGAATTAAATGTTGATCGCCTTTAACAATTTCGAAATGTTTTCTAACGATTTTGGAGCGTTTTTGATCGAGATGATTTTGATTGGAATGAGTGTCATTTTACGATTTTTTTAAATGTAGGAGAAAGGATGCTTCCTGTTAAAAATACTAGAATCAGAAATAATTGAAGCTCTCTCAATCACCATCTGTTCAGTAAAAACATTGTGGCATCTTCTCTTTTACTTGTAGACGGATTGAGACGAGCAAGTATTTACTTCTTGAATGTTCAAATTATGTTGATATCAAAATCAAACTTCTTAACTCACTAACAAACACTGGTGACATTGATATTAATGCACGCACTGGAATGGATGATTGGAGCGCTGTGTGCGCTGTGTTACTAGTTGTGCATGTATTTTTTTTTAATTAAAATAAACCCAATTATGTACATGTATAAAGACACTTCCTTGTTTATTAGCTACGCTTATATTTATATTCGAAGCAAGGTATGGTCTGTTTAATATATAAGATTCTATATAGAGTTACGATACTTGGTAAATTTGCATTCGAATTGTTTCAGTTGAACATAAATCAAATGGACTCGGCGAAGAAAGAAGAGCTAAGAAATAAAGACAAAACTTTATTTCGGAGCTCAGCAAATTTCCAGTGGCGGCCAGTGCTATTACTGTCGTTGCCTGATGTCCTTCATGTTTCAATCAGTCCATTTGTCCGTATTTTGTCTTAAAATATCCCTTTTTTTCGTGAAGGAACTGTGTAGAATGTAACCAAATTGCATGGAAATGATCCTTGGGACACACTCTCTCAAATCTTATCTTTTAATATTCACAAGTGAAAACTGTACTTCTTATTGACTGTCTGGTCGCCAAACATGGGCCAATGATAGTAGGAAATAAAAAAGCTACTTCTCTGAAACTAGTCGTCTGAATTCAACCGAACCAAAAACGATTTGTCAAAGGGGGCGTGTTCGCGTAGTTCCTTTTATAAAATCCTGTTCGGGGCTTAAATTTGGATGCTATAGGACTTGGAGTCTGCCACCAACCGTCCAACATGGTGAAATATAGATAAATATTTATTAATTCGCTGAAACTACTGACATTGGTGCTAAGGGCCGTCGGACTAATCAAAACTGGTCGTATATGGTGTAAAAAAATATTTTTTTCAAAATGTATCATTGAATATGAATAGGTTTTGGCGAAAATGCTACTTGGGCGAGCTTCTCTCATATCTATTAGTTCTTTTAACTTGATGATGTGTCATGTAAATGGGACGTTAGTGTTGAAATAATTCTTTTAAGCAAACAACTCCGAATCCGAATCTATGATTATCACAAGAAATCAAAAGAAGTCCATTCATCCAAACATTTTCATGTCCAATACTTTAACTCTGACTGTACAAAACTACAAACATATAGGTGTATCTATTTCTGAAGACGGTAATTTGGAAAACCATATGAAATCGTTAGCGAGAACTTGGGGTAGAATCAACATGATGCGTTCTGTAATAATTAGAAGAGCACTACAAATGATGAAATTTCCTTTTATCTGCCAAATTATCGTACACGCGGACGGTATTAGGGATAATTGTACACCACAACTGAAGGATCAACTCGGTAAAATCAAATACGAAGCTGCAAGAATCGTAACGGGCTGCTCAAAATTAGTATCGCTTGCCAATCTATCTGTAGAGTCGGGTTGGGAGTCACTTCAAGAAAGAAGACGAAAACACATATCAATTCTATTTCAAAATAGTGAAATGTCTCTGTCCAACTACAATAAACTCATTAATGCATCAAAGAATAGAAAGCACATTCGCATACATATTACGCAAATCCCAAAATCATAGAATGCCAAAATGTAGAACTAAGCTCTACAAAAGATCTTTTCAATCTTCAGTCAATGATGAGTGGAATAAATTATCAATTGAAATAAAGCTAAATCCTATTTAGCAAACCCGTTTCTTACAGGTTGTACTTTGTACAGTAAACAACATTGTGAAATTAATAAGATGAATGATTTGGAATGATTTTGGAATGAACTTGAATGAGAATGTGGAGCGATTGTACAGTTAACAACATTGTGAAATTAATAAGATGAATGATTTGGAATGATTTTGGAATGAACTTGAATGAGTGAAATGAAAGGGAGGTAATCCTTTATCGCTAATTTTATTCACGATGAGCAAATTTAGATATATCAATTACCTTCCTTTAATAAAATATACGCACTTTTATTGTTTGTGTGTCTTCGTGGACCAATCATACACTTTAAAATCTACACCAACCATTAAAAACATAGAAATAATTGATAGATTCGAATTAAATGTTGATCGCCTTTAACTATTTCGAAATGTTTTCTAACGATTTTGGAGCGTTTTTGATCGAGTTGATTTTGATTGGAATGAGTGTCATTTTACGATTTTTTTAAATGTAGGAGAAAGGATGCTTCCTGTTAAAAATACTAGAATCAGAAATAATTGAAGCTCTCTCAATCACCATCTGTTCAGTAAAAACATTGTGGCATCTTCTCTTTTACTTGTAGACGGATTGAGACGAGCAAGTATTTACTTCTTGAATGTTCAAATTATGTTGATATCAAAATCAAACTTCTTAACTCACTAACAAACACTGGTTACATTGATATTAATACACGCACTTTATTATATGGTAAAGAAAGTCTGCCATATAAAGACGACGGAATTAAAACGATATATTAAAGACAAAAAGCGGTTTGGATATGTATTTCCTAGTAAAAAATAATATAAAGTATAACATCAATATTAACGTTAGTATTTTAACTGCTTTCGTTCTCATCCTTTTTGCTTGATCTACATTTATTTGTGTTAAATTAATATGTATATAATATTGTTGACTTTTTAATTTACGAAAGGATTTCAGTAAACATGAATGAAACCTTCAAAATGCTATTTTTCTCAATATTTGATCTTGCGCATATTACAGCCGTTTGGAGATATTATTCTGCATCATAGAAAAGGGGGTTTGGGGCAACATGACTTATACATTTTTGGATAGATTTTCTTGGGACTTTCATAGAATGGTTCTATTAATCAGACAGCCTGCATATTGTGGCAGTTTGGGTATTCGATGCAACATTAAAGCAATAGGGCTCGCCATCAAAAAATCATTGTTAATACAAAGTGTCACGGTATTAACGAGCTTTATGTGTACATGGGGATGGGGGATGTTATGCTTTAATGTCGGCAGTGGCCTTTCTTGGTTTGCAATATCATACATTAACCTTATTCAAACTATTTTTAAACCTGTGCGTGATATTTCCAACAATTCACGTCTTCGCAATGCAAAGCCTCTGGCCAGCCTGTGCAGCCGCACAGTCTGACCAAAGACTTCACTATGCGCTATATATATATAGGTTGAGTCTTAATCCCTCTTCTGGCAATCAGCATACATTCTTATCGCGTTGTGTCGTTGTCTTTGATGCTCAACTTTTGTACCACGCGCACATGTGAAATTGTTGGAAATGTCACGCATAGGCTCATTTTAACTATTTTAAACTGTATCCGCAGTATTTGGTTCTCAATCGATGGTAATTTGTATAAAACACAGTCTTTTTTTCTCAGGGCGTGCACAAGATTCGGATAAAATTGTATTACTAAGAGAAAAAAAATTGCTCGTTTATATTTAGCTCGGCTGTTTTCGGAGAAAACCCGAGGTATTGCTATAGCCTGTGTGTCGTCGTCGTTGTCGTTGTCGTCGTGCGAAAACTTTGACATTTTGTGATATCTCTGGTTCTACTGAAAGCACTTACTTGAAACTTGGAACACGTGTTCACCATCAAAAGACCAACCTATACTATCAAGGGGGGTAACTCTAGATGCATGTTGAACAAATTATGTCCCTTTTTCGACTTAGATTTTTTCCCGCCATCCAGCACTCAACAGCCGAGCGTAGGCACCCGTAGGCGGTGCTCTTGTTTATACTTAGATATGCAACCTGTCATACCGAATAAGAACCGTTTGGGAAGTTGTACATGTAATCCATAGAAGCGTCATCCCCAGTCAGAATACGAAAAAAACAAAAACAGCTAGTAACATCGTGAAAATGACATTCATCTCAATCAAAGATAGATAGATAGATTTTATTCAGGTAAAATAGGAAATGACAGTACATGTTAAAAATATTAAGAAAACTCATATAAAAATGAATATATCACAGTGCGTTTTTCATACCATGTCTGCCACATCCAAACCTGGGATAACGCAAAAAAGAGATAGGATATATCTTATTTCCAGTGCGGTCCCCTTTAAAAAACATTCTAAATCACCCACTCATTCATTTATTTCATACACTAACTCAAACCATTCAAAAATGCTTCAAAAATTACTAAAATAGACAAGATAAACAACCAAATAAAAAAGCTAGAAAAAACGCGATTTCACAGCACGATTGAAATTATCATAAGTGTCTTATTGGTTCTTGAAGAAATAGAAATCTACTTATATAACTTAATGCATATTTTATTAAAGGGAGGAAATAAACATATCGGTTAACCTCCCTTTAATTTCACTCAAAACTCACTCATCATACTCATTCCAATATAATTCATCTTGTCAGTTTCATGACGTTGTTAACTGTAGGACTGTTTTAAGCATTTTTTTCATAAATTTTTGTCAGTATTTTCGTTCTCTTCCTCTCGACAATTGATTGATTCAATCAATGAAGCTTTACGCCGCTTTCAACATTTTTTTCAGTTATATCGCAGCGGCTTGAGCATCTGAATGGATTGCCGGTATTTCTTTTACCAGCAAAACCATCACATCCTTTTCTAGTCTCCAGCTGCTATCTCACATTGGTCTACGATTATCAACCCATTGGTGAAAGAAAACTAGTCGGAAAGATTTACCTCTCGAGTTAAAAAAATTCTAAATTTCTTAAAAAAAACTAAAGGGAAAGCAATAATCAACTAGTATAGACGTACTTGTATTTTACCGTAAGGTATCGGCTATCCTAACTTTGAACTGTTAAAAGTGATTGATTTTTCTTCATTGAACTGTTATTCAATAATTTGTTTAACTGTCATGTTTTACTAATTAACCTGATGAATTACCCTTTAAAACTAACTTTTTACCCAAAATCTGTGTATTTCGGGTCAGGAGCTGATCAAGGTTTCTTATAACTATACAAATATCTGTGTGATAAAATTCCATATGATATTTTTTATGATATCACAGAGTTATTTTTAGAACAAAGATATAATGCGGTTATTTTTAGAAACTTGCATTTCAGTTAGAGACATCGACGAAAACCAGACAAAAAGAGGTTATAAGATAAATATAATACGTACTAAGTGTATCGTATGTAAAAAATATCTAACTTGGTTGTGAGAATTGATAATTGTCTCGGCAGAGCCTCGACAATTTTCAATTCTCCCAACCTCGTTGGATATTTTTTTTTTCATATAATACACTAAGTACGTATTATATATATCATATGAGGGCCACCAAAACGTCCTAAATACAGATTGCTACCTGTATACGCTGTATTCACGGTGTTTTGGTCGGCCACTGTCAATATGTGGCTCAATATTGTTATTACCGCTTTCAGCTTAAATTCTGTTATAACGCAGCGATACTATCACCCGAATTCTTGGCGTTATATCTATTGGTTTTGGTATAACCATATGTGCATAATTGAAATGACAGGTCGTTGTTTCCACTCAGTAGTGTATTGATATTGACATTACCAAATCTCGAAAGCGCATTTTGGAGCATATTTCTTAACACGTCATTATTAGCACATTCAAAAAAGTAATGATCCGTCGTCTCAATTCCACCACAAACACAAAGTTGTGAGTCAACAATATTTTTCATAAACAAATGGTGGTTAAGAGAGCTGCAATTGTTTCTGATTCGCGTATGGATTACCCGAAGTTTCCTTTCTCCAATAAAGTACAACTTATTAGGAATAGACTTGTTAATTTCCAGATAGTTCTTAAAGACATATAGAGAATCTTGATCCCTTATTTCGATTGGCAGCTCATTCCAGTCTTCTATATCTGAAGACAGAAAATATTTTGTATAAAGCTCTGTTCTGCATTTAGGAATTCTATGATTTCGTGACCCACGTAGACTGTAAGAGGATGTGCCTCCAATGCTCTCTGGTACCAAAGAATTTAAATTGACTGGGCTAATTCCTTTCACCATTTTAAAATACAATAAGAGTTTATGTTTTCTTCTCCTATCTTCAAGAGAATCCCATCCGGATTCTAAAGTAAGGTCTGAAATAGATACCAACTTAATACAACCAGTAACTATTCTAGCGCATTCGTTTTGTATTTTATTTAGTTGGTCTTTCAGCTGATTTGTACAATTATTCCATACTACATCTGCATATTCAATGATAGGGCAAATAAAAGTAAAATAGACAGTCTGAAGAGATTTTCTCTCTAAACGATCTTTAAGTTGCGCATAATATTAATTCTGTTACATGCTTTCCCATAGAGTGATTAATATGACAATCCCATGTTCCATCAGTTGATAAAAATATCCCTTGGTGTTTATATCAGTTCAAAGACAAATATGCTGCAGTGTTAAATTATGAACAGTTAACAACATCGTGAAACTGACAAGGTGAATGATTTTGGAATGATTTTTAAATGAAATAAAATAAAAGCGATGAGTGAGTTTTGGGTGAAATTAAACAGAGGTAATCCGATATGGCTAATTTTGTTCAGAATGAACTTAATTAATGATTTCCCCCTTAAATAAAATATGCGTACATGTTCTATAAATAAAGTCATTTTTCTTCAAGAACCAATCACACGCTTCCAGATATAATTATGTCAGATATATCAAGTCATTTTTCCAGCTTATCTTATCATTTCTAGTCATTTTAGAGCGTTTCGAACGGAATGAATGACTGTTTGGAATGACTAAATGGAACGCTGAGTGAGCGATATGGAATGGTTTTGAATAAGAAGAATGTCAATTTCACAATGTTACTAACTATATGACCCTGTACGTAACATTTCTAACAGTTATATGTCTGCTTTACAGACAGATATTACGCAATCAAGGATATCCACACAATGCATAAAATACGTGACCCGTCACGCGAAAAGGGACAATCTGGGAAGTTCGTAAAGAGCTGACCCTTGTCAGACTGCGTGGCTCGCGAAGACTGACTAACATCGAAACTTCTCGAACATTACTAATTTCTAAATCTAGGATAATCAATCTACCTTCCAGTGAAAGAATTTTTTTAAATGCAACCCCTGGTTGGCCTGTTCTAGTAGCAGTATCTTTTTTCAAATATTCATTTTACGAAGTTTATAGATGGTCCATTTTCGCGTGACGGGTGAGCGTTACTGGTTGAAAGTTGAGTGACTGCTTAATTTTTTTTAAATTTTAAATTGAAATCACGTTTGGTAAATAATGTTGGCATGGCAACTATCTTAATAAACTCACTTTCGTCCATATCTTAAAATATATTTATCGGAATTATTCCTGGGTAACCCTGTATCAGTCCGCATAATATTAGTATGATTACAGTACATACGAATTATGCCTTTTATGAGCGAAGGTCAATTTCATGTGGTTTGTTTGGTGAGGTCCTTTTTCGTAGAAGCTAAAGTTTGCATGGATGTGATCCAAATCTCAAAAGAATTATCTCAGGGGACCCCTTAACAAAAAGAATATGTATAATTACAATGAAAATCTCCCAATTCATACACAGAGTTTGTTTCCATAAATTATGTAAAAATATTGCAATCAACATTTTAAAGAGTTGGAACTTGGATGCCTTTTAATTTGCTTGGCAGGAACATTTAATTGGTTTGAATGCCCTAGTATTATCAATTGACCACATTTCCATAAAATGCATATATTAAGTTGATTTTTAGATTCTCCGTCGCCTTACTATGCGAACAGGGACGTTCACCATCAGCACGGTCAGTGCTTTGATTTTATAACCATTTTAAGTATTGCATTATATTGCAATATGTATCTTTGTACTAAATTGTATTGCATTGTATAAAGATATTCTCTGATCGTTAAAAGAACTATTAACCGTCAGAAGTATTTTGTGTATTTTGACGTCATTTTCACAACGAAAATATAACGTTGCTATACGTTCTTAGCGTATTTGCATTATTATTCCACTAGTGTACTATTACCCGTTTAATATAAAACTTATTCAACGGAGTTATTTCCCTCCCGCTACGTAGATCATATTATGATAATACAAGTACGTATTAACTGGACTAAATAAGTATTGTTCTATAAAATATGGATGGAAAAACTAATAACCTTTCATAAATTTGAATATTATGCTAACCAATAAAAAGGATATTAAAATAAAAACATTTAAGAAAATTATCTTATCTTCTCAAGATGTATTATATTCTTTTTGCCCCCACCCCCTGTAAAAAATATGACACTGTATTTCTCTAGTTTCACATGCTGCCAAAATATACAAATTGCATAATGGCACGTTTTATTACTAATATTGACATTATTTTACTGGTTTACGGAAGAAATTAGGTGTATTTAATTGTATAACTAATAACTGGTGGCCAGTTTAAGGTTTTATTGCGTTATGACACCCGTGATAATATCGCACGTTAGGACGGCCCCGGGCTGACATGTACGCACGGGAACTGTCTATCAATGTCTAATTAGTGCACGAGATTTCGGGGTCAATTTGCAGTCTTAAATCTGATGGTCATTGAAAATCCAAACAGTTCATATCTTCTAAAACGCTATTTTAATCTTTCCTTTATTTATAAATATCTATTTGCGACCCGTTACATAAAATAAATCAGTTCCTTTTACAACTTGAGGAAAATGCATCGAAGAAAATCAAGAGAACTCGACACTATTTAATTACTGTCATTTACACTGGGAAATTTATGCATAATTATATAACTATATAAAAAATATGGATGCATGGATGGGTCGATGGGTGGGTGGGTTGATGGATGGATGGATTGATGGATGGATGCAATTGTTTGACTAGATTTTCGTGAGTAGTTGATCATTCTTATCAAATTAACAAACTCGATATTAGTAATTATTGCACAATCTATTTTATGCAAATTTATTTCCTCCGCCATGTAGGGATGTAATTGTTCGAAAGGAAACATGTGTTAATCCGATTAAAATGGCTGGTTAGAATTCTACTTGACTTTAGGATATTCGAAATCTTAGAATAGAACCAGTCTGATTTTATCAATCAGTTTTAAAAGAGCTTCCTTAAGATGCACAGTCAAATACAAGAGCATTGTCTCCACAAATGATTGGTCGAGATCGGTGTTAGATCAATTGAAACTACTAGGTTTATTACGTATAATTCACAGAAAAATCTATCTAGTAATTGATGATATACATGGTCAGTCAATTTTGTAAAATTCATATAGTCACAATTATCTAACAGATATTTTGTATTTTTCAAAATTATGAGAGAATTTTTTCAAATACCATAACCCTGCCTTCTCCTCTTTCAAGTTAAAGTGAACAATTTTTGTCATTTTTAATGAGGTTTTAACAATCTTTCGGCTACATCGCAGCGGCTGGAGCACCTAACAATGAATTCCCGGTATGTTTCACACCAGTACTACAATTACATCCTTTCCTAGCCTTCAGCTGTTATCCAATTTCGGTCTTCGATTTCTCGACCCATTGGTGAGAGACAAATGGTCGGAAGGAATGAGTGCCGCCGTTGGGGATCGAACTCCGGAACCTCTAGAATAACAGTCCGACGCGCTACCAACTGTGCTATGACGGGGGCTCGTAAAAGGTACGATTAAGATTTATCTAAAAACGAAAAAATAAAATGAAATAAAGCTAGAATCTATGTTTTTTTAAATAAATGAAAAAGCGTTTATTTATTTTTTCTCTTAATGCATCAGTACGATTTTGCGTTACAGTTAACAACAGCGTGAAATAGACAAAGCTAAATGATACTGGAATGATTTCAGAATGAAATTGAATGAGCGAGAGGGGTGACTGAAATTAAAGGGATGTAATCCAATATAGATAATTTTGTTCAAAATGAAAAAATTGGCGACATTTGTTACCTCCCTTTACAAAATATGCATACAGGCCCTATAAATTGCTTTTATGCCTTTACGAACCCATCTTAAGCTTACAAACTTCAATAAAGTCAGTGAAATCGCGTATTTCTGATAGAGACTTTTATTTTGAATTTATTTTTTTATCTTATCATTTTAGTGAGTTTGGAGCGTTTTGAATGGGTTGAGTGAGTGTTGAGTGAAAGAATGGAGCACTGAGTGAGTGATTTAGAATGGTTTTGATCAGTACGATTATCAATTTCACGACATTTTAACTGTAGTGAGTAAAACCAAAAATAAATGGGACTAAATTGTCATTACGACGATATAGTTGCACAGAATCGAATTATGTAAGTGAAGCATGTTGTGATTGCTGAGCTCCAATTGGTTGCCCAATAGGATGCAAGCACTTGTAGTTAATACGACTACCGCCCGAGTTTTCGTGGAAGGCCACCCATTCGCGGCATAGATAGCATCAATATTTTCTTTTGTTTAAATATAATTCAATTTGATTTAGCTATAATGACAAACTGTGTTTGGGGTCTTGGATTCATAAGATCTGACATGAACAGTAATACATTTTATTTCATTTTACTTTAATCTCATTTTTCCACTGATTTTCGCACTCTTTTATTAACATTCTAACGACAAATGCACTGATGATACTCAAACGCTGTTTAATCCATTTTCGAAAGGGACATGGTTTGTTTAATATTTGTAAAACGCTAATATTATGCAAATACCATGAAAAGCAAAAGAAAACAATAGTTTGACAAACAGTTTCTTTGCAAGATTTTCTTACGTTTTCTTCTGTCGGCACATTTTTTTTCACGAAGCTTTGAATTGAAATCTGATTTTTTCAGAAATATGACCTCATTTAGATATTTTCACATTAAAACATTATTAATTTATCTTGGCTGTTGGGTTCAAACTGCTTTTTAAATATAGATAAGCTTAATTTGGAACAGGTAAATGAATTACACGTGTCTGTAAGTTTTGAGAGTTTAATTATAATTTGTTGTTTTTTTTTTCTCGCAGGTTTACGGTGACAAAGAAAACTGTAGCCCTCAAAAGCCGTACTTTTTTACAATGAATATAGTCAATCTTGCTCCATCTTGTCGAGCCAAGGGTGACGAACGTTTCACTTATCTTGCGTATTCGAGAAGAAGCTATCGATTCGATACCCCTTGACTCGTGTAGATGATGTTGCTCGAGCGACCATGTCTATTTAGTGATCATTTTTATTAAGCGACCGTTTTCAAAACCACATTTAAATCAAAATATCTTAAAAAGTATAAAAGAAATATCTTAAAAATGTATTTTTGTTCCATAAATGATTGAAAATAAATCCTACAAACTCAATTGAATTATCTCTATGAGACGATTCTCTTGTGTTTTAACAACAAAGAATTATAGAGAAAATCGAAATAAAATACATATTCAATCAAAATTAAATGTGTAAATGTTAAAGAAAATGTGTACTAAGCCACTTTTCTCTTTTACGACCGCTATTTTGTGGCCCCGTTAGTTGTCGATTAAAACAAGTTTTACTGTATAACAAATTTCCTCAATACAAGATGCATTCGTCCAAATTTATATTGAATTTTGTAAAGGCGAGATCAACGTCTCGGGGCAAAATAAGCAGCGTATTTACGACTAGAAACATCGTGAAACTGACTGTCGTTCCAATCAAAACCATTCGAAATCGCTAACTCAGCACTCCATTTATTAATTCCAAACTCTCACTTAAAGCGATCAAAACGCTCCGACATCATTAGAAAAAAATCGAAATCGTTGGAGACGTCGATAAGACCATTCTACGATTCTATTTAGTGGTGTTGATTTTATAGTGTCTGGTCAGTCCATGAAGACACACAAAAAGAATATTATGTAAATTTTATTAAAGGGAGGTAATAGATATCGCTAATTTTGTTCATCTTGAACAAAATTAGCGATATTGGATTACCCTCCTTTATTGACACTCAAAAATCGCTTCATTCACTCATTCAATTTCGTTCTAAAAGTCATTCCAAAATTATTCATCTTGTCAATTACACAAATTGGCTATCGAAAGCCTCAAAATACTTTTCAAACAAATGTCGGGTAACATCAAAGCAGTTGTATGTTTTCACTACTTTCAAATATGTATTCAATTTAAAAATGATTTATTGTTTTAAAATACAAATTCTTTTATTTTCATAAACAAAATAATTGATTTATTGACGTAATGATTGACAAATTGGCCGTTATCGATACATGTACAAGACAGTAGAAAAAGGAAAGTCGGTTTTATGCCCTCAAGGGTCAGCCCCCATTTTTAGTGTGGTCAAGACAGCACTATCTACCGCGGTTAGCCGCCATTCGAGGGGTCCTATCACAGGCAATTGTTTCATTATCTTATTTTGTAATATAGAAACATATCATAACCTATACCAAAAATCAGATTTTAAACAATTGCCTTTCCGTAGTTCCTAAGTTTTAACTAACACCGGTTACGTAGCGGTTGTAAGTTTCTTCCCTTTGAAAAAAAAAATACTGTAGATACGTTACAAAATGCAATACATTGAAACATTTCTGAGCCAGTACATTTAGTTACAATGTGAACTTGACATTCATTCCAATCAAAACCATTTAAACCGCTCACTCAGCGCTCTATTCATTCCCTAGACTCACTCATACCACTTAAAAATGATCTAAAATGACTATTAAAGATAAGATCAGCAACTGCAATCAAAATAAAAATAGCAAGAAAAAAATAGCGATGACATAATTGAAATTGCAAGCGTCTAATTGGTTCTTGGTGAAATAGAAAGCTTTTCATATATATTGTATGCATATGTGTTTTTTTCTTCATAAAGGGAGTTAATAAATATTGCTTATTTTGTTCAACCCGAACAAAATTTGCGACATTGGATCACCTCCCTTTTATTTCACTCAAATCTCTCTCATCGCGCTCATTCATTTTCGTTAAAAAATCATTCACCTTGTCAATTTCACGATGTTGTTAACTGTAACATTTGTAAAAAATAATAGCAATATGCCGATTCGTTTGAAGCTTCCTAAACTCGACTGACTTGTAATCGTTTCATAGCTAAAGCGAAATATGCTCGAAAAAAAGAGAGTCAAATTTGATAGGGAAAATAAAAACCATTGTTCAAAAGGATTAACATATACATATTTGTGTTTGTGTTTTAAAATAAGTTTTTCATTAAAGCAAGGGTGATTGGGAAAAAACGAAACATCGAGACGAAGAAAATATTTTGGATCTTTATTTCATTTCTATTGATTAATAATGGGTAGAAATAGCTTAATTATAGCCCATTTCATAGGTCTTTTTTGTTCGAACTCATAAGATATTCTATAAGAATCAATTTCTGGATCGATGCCCCTGGAGCATGTTTTACTAAACATCTTACGATCATTTTTTGCGTAAGTCAAAAATTAAAGTTGTTCTTTTACATTTGTAACGAAATATGGAATTCTGTCATGCATCATCTCATAGGAATTGTCTTCTTAAGACAATTCCAATGAGATATTGCAAGGCAGAACCTAACATTAAATGAAATCACCAGGTACGATTTGAGGTTTTGACTTATGAATTTTGCCATAAGAAGTTTAATAAAACGGGCACATGCATCTTGATCTCACATAACACACCGCCAATTATTATATTCCCATTTATATAATAATTTTCATTTATCTACAATATAGTTATAGTTTTATTTATAATTTCAGTCTCATTCATGCACATCCAATATAACAATACATTTTAAACAATTTACAAATATAAAAGTACATGACCGTTCAAAACAGAATATATTGTAATGTGCATGAAACAAAATTCAAATCGTTGAAGAGCGACATTTTCGTTAAAGCCTTGTTCAATCTATGGTAATAACTGTTAAATAGGCCAATTACGAAAATAGCAAGGGCGTGGTTTACGAAAATTGCGGGAAATGTCTGGGTTCGGAGCGGCCCGGAATGTTATAAGGTGTATAAAGAATATTCTCTGAGCAAGAAGGGAACAAGTGAGAAACTTGCAATCGACGAGGCTCGAAGCGACGACTCTGATCAGACTGTGCGGCTGAACTGACCGATCCGTGCCTCAACTTTGTGAAATGTCCACGCTTAGGCGTATTTTGTTCTCCCCGAATATCATCAAAAACAAATCTGTTTCTTTTTCATTGTTTGTGTTGATTTACGCAGTGTTTTAATGATTTATTGTTTTTTGAAATACAAATTGTTTTGATTTTGATAAACAAATATTGATATTTTTGACGCAATGATTGACAAATTAGTCGCTATAGATACACGGCGATAAAAAGGGGCCGACCCCTGCGCCTTTAGGGCAAAGTACCTGTAATCAATTTTGTAAAAATAATATGTCTACCAACATATTTGTATACATTTTGTGAAGATTTTTTTTTTTTCATTATTATCATTCATTGTATATTTTGTGTAGCACAGTTTTTGTTCCCTTAAGTTTTTTTTACGAACGAAGAGCCTTGTTGCTAAACACAATACTTGAGAATTATAACAAACAAATTCCAACAAATGTTTAGAATTTAAGGTCCGAAGCCAAATCAAAGACCACATAGACTTTGTATAGTTTAACGAAGAATATGGTTTGTCAAAGAGGAATGTTTTATCATAGTTAACTACATCTAGTTTTGTTCATTCTTTCATGATTCCATGACAATATTGAATAAAAGGCCGCTTTATGAGCTTTCGAACATGGTAGTCCAAAAAAGGTATCTGTCCAATATTGGTTCAATCTTTACTTTTTAGCTTTTTGTTATCAAATATAAAGATATGAAGTGATTTTTCTGAATTTTTTGAGGTTAGAAACTGAAACCTAAACATACTCATGTTAGATTCCTTTTTGTGTATCCATACAGTGTGCTTGGGGTTTAGGTGAACGCCGCAAAGAATTAAGGTAGTGGACCCGTAATAGTTCTGCAACGTTTCGAAAGTCACCAACTTAAACAGTTTTGACCAATTTCATTAGGAAACAACGTTTAAAGATCATTGATTCCGAAATGTTGCAACATTTCTTTTGTTTGTAGAAGTTACCTCGAACGTTGACATTGAATTAATGAACATGATACAAACTGAAAAATGTTAACAAAAGAAAATAGATATCTAAAATTAAACGTCTTGAAAACGTAATCATTTAATTCAAGATCTGTCTACGTTCGTACATTCTGATTGCTGGAAAATTGGCTTAATTATCGATAAAAAAATGACTGCAGTTATCTTCTAATCATCTAAAAGTATTCCCATGAGAATTTTGTTCTTTTATTAACAAATCTCCATTTTTCTTCACAGTATTAAATCGTACGATATGAAAATAGTATTATGTTGATTTCTTGGAGATATGAAGCTAAAAGACAATTACACTTATGCATACATCAATATCGCGTATTTATACAGTATGATTACATTTATATATTGTATCAAATTTGTCTTGGCAATGTATTTTACTTTTATTTGAGCTATTACCTCAATTATGGTACTAACAGAAATCTATTGTCGCCAACTGCTACACCAATAACCTTTTGGCGAGAATATGGTATTACAGGCAATTGTTTCATGTCCTATATGACCAACTTTTGGTAATGAAACAATTACCTGTGTATGGTATACCGATGTACTTCGTTTATACTTTGAATCAGTTGTGATTAATCAATTATTTTTGTTACAATCAAAGTATCAAAAATAAAAAATAAAATAAAAACAAGTGAAAGTAAGGCCGTTTCAGTATTAATCAGTAACCATTGACGCTGTTTGACAGTTCTGTGTTATCATAATGTATCTTTTCTGATAAACTGTCAATCAATCAGGTCGGTGATTCAAAGTTTTCAACAGTATTTTATATCTGATTTTTACAAATTATCTATATGTCTCATATAATGTCTTTTCTTGGGGTATATTTCGACAATATCTGATTGCGTCTGATTACAAAAAGTTCAAAGCGCCGGTGCCTTATGTTACCTTTGGAGGGAGTTTTTCATAAATTCATCCATGGGCGTGTTTTACGGATTCGTAATTTTACAACAGAATGAATTTGAGTCCAGAGAGCCGCTTTCGATAGTTGGCATGTCTTTCTTTCCTACAAATAGGAAACGAGTGAACATTCCATTAAGCAGAATCGAGAGCAATACACTGAAACGAAGTTCTAAACGGAAATCTTACATTTGCTACATTTAAACGTATGTGTAGCCAATTGATGAATTTTACTTTATTTTAATATGAATGTCTGTTAAATTCGGCTTATTCTGAAGAGAGAATGGATTGGAAATGATGTCCATAGCGTCCGTAGTAGACGGTCAAATAACCCTCTTTTACAAACGTCACAAAAGTCGCACATTTTAGGATTTTTTTTCTGAAAAGGTGTTTTGTTTGAAACGATTATTATCGAAGTGTCGCATGCGCCTTTGCAAATGTTATTATATATGAAGTATGACCTTGAACTGTCAGGCACCTTTAAAGTATTGGAACCGTAATAGTTCCGCAACATTACAGAACTCACGAAATTTAACAATGTCGGCCGAGGTTTCCAAATGAAAATCAAAAGGAAACCTTGGTTAACATATCTTAAAGTTCACTCCTTCCCAAAGTTTGCGGCACTATTACGGGTCCACTGCCTTAAAGTCATTCTGTTGAAATAAAGTTGGCCGTTGCTCATAAAAATTATCGCCCAGTTTTATCATTGAAATCTCAGTATATGGTGGTAGTTTGTCCGTCATTTAGGTAACATATCAGTTTCTTTCATCAGATATCAATATCGATTATCGATCTGAAACAATCAATAAAACACTTTGTAGTTTATCTTAACTTTGATGATGAAGATGTAGCGGTGATGGAAGTAAAATATATATATAGCACAATCAGGGTTACCGGTAGATGGGTATCTTTCAATCAATATTGAATATTTAAATAATATTTTTCGAAAACCTAAGTTGTAGGTACTCATTTGAATCGTCTTATCAAGACGATTCAGATGAGTACCCACAACATATGGTTTCGACAAGTATTACTTAAATTGAAAACAAAGAATAAAGAGAACAGAACAGAACAGATATTTTAATCAGAATAACGACTTCAACACAATATGGTTCATCGTCGAAATACAAAACATGATAGCATGCACGTGTATGAAAAGACATGCTTTACCCCTTAAAGCTGTACCTGCGATAATACAGGGCTTGTGTTTGACCCTTCTACCAGGAATTTGACCTTAAAAATCTGATTTCATAAGGTTTTACCTTCAACTACATATATTTTAACAAGGGTCATTTTGACTACTTGATTTTTCAGTGATGTCTGTTTTGTACAAATAATCCGTTCTTGTCGCAAAAGCTTACAATTGAAACAACATAAACAATATAGTGTCAATAGCACTATGTTGTTTATGGTGAAGCATTTATGTAGATCAATATAAATAGCAAATAACGTTTTGTTCTTGATTTACTCCAACACATTCATTTCGACTCCAATAAAATTGTGCTCTGAAATGAATTAACGAATCTTGATTTCAAAAGGCATTCTAGATCATTCTAGATTTAGAGAGGCAGCCAAGTGCTCAAAGTTTCGACTCTAGATTTTCGTAAGCATTTTTGCATTTTAGTAGCTAAGTTAAAACTTTTCAAAATAATTCGGGGGGTAGCCCTCTCTGTCCCTTTTACCTGTTGGTGTGGAGGATTAATACCATTTGCTGGCATCCAAATTATCGTTACTTAGGCTGTTGTACATGTACCATTATTTTGTTCCCACATAAGGATCCTTAAGAAATATTTTGGGCTACAGTTAGTAACATTGTAAAATTGACATTCATCTCAATGAAACCAATTATAAAAAAATCTTACTTTCTCAAGGGCGTTTACATTTAAAGTGATCCGAAAAATAGGTTATCGCCTGAGTGCGAAGCACGATGGCGTTAAAAGCATTTTGAGAGTTTCTGCAAATGTTTAAGCCCGAAAAGAGTGAATTGGCGCTATTATTGCATCAAAGGAAGCAGTAGAGTATTATTCAAACAGATATTGAAAATTATTAAAAAAAAAGAAAGACTTTAAAACTAGCTAAAATATTAGAAATATGTCGTAAAAATTGCGTTTTTGCATTGGACCGTCATTTTTGTTTATACCGACGTTGCTTGGTAAACTTATGACGTCACAAAATTTAACGCGGGAATTAGCTCAACTTCTTTAGTTATACTCTTAATGAATGTTATACATGGATACATTTTACTGACTTTATCGATCAATAGTTATTCTTTTCAAAATCGTATTTTTATAGTATTTTTAAAAAAAGATACATTAATTTATATTTTTAGAAAAAAAAATCTGCATTAAAAAGATCAGTATTGTTGAAACTAATTAAAATGTTCAGGCCCAGGTCAAGGATTTTTATGTAAAAAAAAGGCCGGGCGTTAACAGTATTTGAATTTACTTATTAACCAACGTTTTGTCCCGTAACCGCCGCGCTTTTGTCCGTTAACGTGTGCTTACAGCGATCTGAAAACGTACATTTTATACAATTATACAAAGAAAATTGGTCTTCTTTACGTCTTGTCAAACTTTTGCTCATGTGAAACAGGTTTATGCAATTTCTTTGAATAAATATTGCTGTTTGAGAAAATTAATTTTACAAGCATGCTTTTAGACTGACAGTCAGTGTTAATACCAGCCCTAAGTTCAGGATGACAAAACGATGCAAACGGTTTGCGAACTATACCCCGCTTTGCACGTTCACTTGTGTGCAAAGCGGGGTATAATTTTCAAACAACTTGCGCCGTTCTGTCGTCCTGAACGCAGGACAAAATTCAATGTAAGATAAGAATTTGATGTTTACGCATCCGCTGTATTCCATAGTTACATATATTATTTTTCTTAATTTACTTATTATTTGATGAACAAAACATCACTTAAATATTAGAAACATGTTCATGTTTGTGTGTTGTTGGTGTTTTATTTTTATTTTTTATTTTTTTTTTTATAGTTATTTAATTTTTGAATTCAATCATTTGAGAAAGGTTTAATCCATAACAAAAATAAAATTGATTTAAAAAAGTTGTAATAAAAAGCATAATATTCAGATATATTTTGTCTTATTGTAGCTTCTTCGTGATTTTAGAATTAAAAAAAAGCACGGTTTAGAAAAGAATCCTATTAGTTTAAAAAATAAACAGTAAACATTTATCATTTTCACAATATTTAAACAGAAAATCTTTAATCGTGGAACCGTTGATGGAATAAAGTTAGTTTTTTTTTTCTCTTTATATATTTATATGTTAAGAGAAAGGTGAAATCCACGACATAAGATCCACGACATAGGATGGAAATCTAAGTAAAAACGTAAAAAACGATTCCAATTACCAGATAGATTTTTTATTCAAATTCAACTACTAATGAAAAAAATAGAGGAAACACAGCTGATATGTTTCGCGCTTGGCTCATCGGAGCGTTCCGATATGTGTGTGTATTTTTTGTGACAACCACTGTTTTGTTCATTTTAATATTATTTCTTCCACTGTTATTTTTAGAAAAGATATTTATCAGATTTCTCGCTGTGAACACGCACGGTTGTAATGGTACGCCTTAAAAGAATATCATTAAGGGGCTATTCTATAGAAACCCCAAATTCACTTTTTTTTTTGGCTTCAGCAATTTATTTTCATTTTTATTATTATTTTCTTAATGTTATTATTTTAATAATAATTATTCTTTGACTAGCAAACGGTTAATATGAATTAAACTAATTGTTTTGGAAAAAATGTCATCGACCCACTTAACATTCCTTGTTCTAATTTTCCATTTATAATTTATGTTTAAAACCATTTTTATTTTGTTTAATTTAATTTAATTTTTTATAAAAAAAAAAAAAAAAAAAAAAAAAAAAAAAAATATGTGAGCACATGTAAGTTAAAAAAATCATTTTTTATGTAAACAGTCACTAAGATTGCAGTTTCTGATACAGACTGGGCTGTTTTATCTTTTAAAATCACAAACGACAATTTGTCCGTCAATTAGACATCAATATCATCAACGATAATCAAAATATAAGATCTCTACGACCATCAGTTTCTAATTAATGGACATCTATAAAAGATAACTTCACCAGGGAAAATAATATGTGTCTTTGATGCAGCCGGCTTACGAAGATTTGAAAACGTTTGCAAGAGAAAGAAAAAACTTTTTTTTTATACAAAAACATACTTCTCAATTTTCATTGAACATAAACGAATCACACAATGTAAAGTATATTTATCATTTCAAGAATCATTAATTTCATATATGTATTTAACAAAGGCGCAGGAGTCCGCACCGATATTTGTTCAATATTGTCTTCCATTTCATGGAAGTTTCAAGAGAAAAAAATAAGTTATTTAACTAAACAAGATAAACTGAAAAAAAAGATTAGCATTTTATTTTAATTATATAATCATTCGTTTTTTCTCTAAATGGAAAAGATTGTTGAATTGAACGATATGCATAATATTCATGTAAGAAAATCAAGTCATGAATTTTAATTTCCATCAACTGGACTCGTTATTAGATAGAATTAAAATCACAATTATTTGAACATTTTGTTATATTACAAATTATTTAAAGGGCAACAATAATTTATAAAAAGTACGAACATAAATACATAACCAGTCTAGCACCAAAGCAAACCGCCCGTTAAAATTTTAATTGATTCAGTTAAATTTTGACAAGGTCCGTTTGAAATCAAAGGAACTCATTTTTTAAAACAAATCAATTTTTGATGGATAGAGGCTTTTGTCTTGATACTTTACCGGTAAAAAAGACATGTTTTGCCTAATTAGTAATTAATCAATTAAAACAAAAAGACGTTACAGTAGAGAACCGTTAACAAAAATATCCTGAAGCATTTAATGGTCCTGTACATCGTAGATCCATATTGGGATGGTTCAACGCTTTATTGCTGCCGGCAAAACTTCTACAAAACATATTGATTTCTACATGTCAAAGTTTGATCGATCATATATTGAACATTTAATACATGAACACGATTTTAATTTTCACGATTTTATGACTGTCAAATTTTAAAACTCCTCCCACTTTCTGAAAAAAGTCCACAATGCCTCGGAGCGAAATATCAGTAGTGAATAAAGCTTGTGTACATTTCATGTTTTCACCAAACTGACTTGAACTTAAATGAAATTCAGACGAGGAAGCGACCTGGCTTAAATATATATTTCAACAGGAAAACTGTTTTTATAACTTTAATTTTACTTTCTAATTTCCTCAAAATATTTCCTGATGTTGCCAGAAGGATTGGATTTAGAAGGAGGTAATTCACTCAGATTATTTATTTTGTTTCCTGTTATTAGTTTTAATCTTAAATCTTTCCTGGTTGAAGGGTTGTATATTTTTTTATAACTTTAAATTCATAGCTTGTTGGGTTTTGTTCAGAGTTATTACGCAAGACTTAAAAATCAATGAAGTCACAAACAAATGAGAAAGTTATTTATTACTTTTTTAAATTTTAAACAATGAAATATCAATAACTAAGAAAATTATTAAAGGGGAAAATAAGTACAAATTTTGGTTATCAAATATAACACTAAAATACTTAGAACTTCTTTGGAATTCTGAAAAGGCAGTGTCCTGGATAAATCTATTGTATAGCATGTGCACATTGTTTGAGATATCGCCTTTATAAAATTTCTTGATAAAACTTCTCCTTGTTTGAATTTCTTAAGTCACTTAGTTTTATCTTTTAATTTATTTCTATTTAATTTGTCTATTTTAATTTTTATTTGTCTCATTCTTTTGGTTTCGGTGTTTATTCAATTATAATTTGATCACGTGTGAAGCTTGCCATACAATTGTAATGTGTGTAGAGCTGAAACTTATGTCCTATTGAACCGACGTGCGATCAAAAGATTGACATATTCATAAAAACATTAAACAAAAAACATCAAAAGCAACATGTATCCGTGTACTGAAACATGTTAGATAAGGCTCACAAAAAACTGGTACCATCAATTTGAGTGATGGACAGAGATTTGTTTTAATTCTGAAGCGATTCTTATGGACAATTTTGTACAAAAGCATACAATTTGGTTGCATACTCAAAATAAACTTCTTTGGGAATGAAACTTATATTTCATCCAATCAGAATGCACGAAAATTGGTGGGATCAATCAATTTTAAATTACATTTTGGTGCACGGTAATTTTTGTTTTTACAGCCGAGGATGACCAGTTGGACTTGTTTTACCTGGTGGATCGAGTCCTTGACGAGATAGAGGTTGCCAAACAAGCTGCCGAGGCAAGGAAACTAGCTGACACTACCAAAGAAACACTTGAAATGCCTGATGTGGATCCAGAGTATGATGTAATTATTGTTCAGCATTTTAGCATCTTTTTGTTTTGTTTTCATCCCTTTTCTCTCTTTTTTACTTTTACTTTTGTTTTTTTGAATTGTTTTCTTTGCTTGCGCTTTCAATTTTTGGTAACCAGGATTTGTGGTTTTTATTTGTTTAATATACCTACATAATCCATTCATGCCTTTTTTTTATTTTCTCTTTATGCTTCCAAGAATGTATGTACATAATATAAGAACACGCTTAGATATTAAAGTAAATGACGTGCGCTTCAAATTTGGAAAGTTGGGAGGAACCAATTGGTCTTTGTATGAATTCTCATGATATTGTTCAAATGGCTTCAATGCCGAAATGCACGTCATAATTTCTATACAGCTTATCTTGATTGATCGATACACACTTTGAAGTGACCGACTATTTCAAAAGATATCTTTACCCAAAGCAAAATCTCTTAAAGAGAGGATTTGTTCGCTCTCATTTTCTAAGCGAGCACTAACCGATCACTTTTTTGTCTGTTAAATGGTCGTTTATGTAAAAAATTACTTAGTACCTCAAATATTCTAACTTCTACAATTTATTGGAAAAATGCAACATTTCTTCATTTATTTTCAGACCTATGATCTAATGGATCACATCGAGAATCACGACAGTTACAGTGACGATTCTTTAAACAGCTCACTCTCCTCATCCGTGGACACAAAACCCACGGACATGCAACCACTTTCACATCAAACCGGAAATCCGCAAGATGCGTACGCATATATATCACCAGATGAGCTGATTGGCTTGGAATCTCAAGACGTTGTTGATCTGGAACAGCTCTACTTACAAGACTGTGCTTCTACCACTCAATACCAAAATTCTGAACTTAGAACAGAAAACTTCACCCACCAAAATGACTTTCAATACGTGCAACCGGACTTTTATAATCAAAATCTCCCGGATGTTCGAACATCTAACCACGTGACAAATCACAACAATGTTGAAGGACACACTGATCTCAGTTTTCTTGAGATTCCTGAGTTAAACCCGAGATATCCCGAGTTAAACTCGAGATATCCCGAGGTGTCGAAGTACATTCAGGATCCTGCTGTATCTCATATATCATTCCACAATGAAGACTCAAACGGTATGTGTTTATATTTAAATCAAAGGATGCTCTACGAAACTTTTTTGTTCGAATACATGCAATATCATAGGCGAACAAGTCTCTTTTAAAGATTTCATAGTTTTTTAAAAGAATATAAGAATTAATTTAACTTGTTGAAATTGGTATAAAATATAGAAACTAAAATTGAGAAGTTAATATAGAAGTTTCAAGCATTTTCGTATAATTTTTGATATTTTTTCTGTCGTCTATTCGCCTTAGATGGCGCTTGCGTCGGTTCGTCGCTTTAGTTCTCCGTCTTTTGGGTAAGATATTGCTGTCTTTTTTTCAATTCCTTTCATGTTTTTCTTTTCTTATTTACAGACACGTATCAGGAAGATTTCAGGGGCTGGACTAGGAAACATCCCGAGAGTTGGTCAACGTCTGACGTGTTAGACTGGCTGTTTTACTGTGCCGAACAAATAGCCAATGAGATTGGAGAAGACTGTTCAAATCTGAGAGCCGAAGCTTTCAGTAACGTCAATGGAGAAGTTCTGTGTAAAATGGGACCAGAAGATTTCCGTGTACGAGAACCAAAATTTGGATTATCCTTCTACGAGCTATTCAGGAAACTTCTTAATGACGGAGGTAGGTATAGGATTTTCTTTGATTGAAAGAAATTATTCTTATAAGCATGTTGGGAAAATAATCTAAATTAAGGCAGTGGATCCGTAATAGTTTCGCAACATTTCGGAAATTATGATCTTTTACAATGTTAACCGAAGTTTCCTAATGATTTCATTAGGAAACCCCGGTTAACATTGTAAAAGATTATGAGTTCCTAAATTTGCGGAACTATTACGGCCCCACTGCTTAAAAACTCTTTTTATCTCAGCACTTCTTTATATAGCTTTACTTTATACAAAATGCAAGGACTTGTCTCAAAATTAAATATAATTGAAAATAAACTTCTGCATTTCATTGAGAACCATATTACAGACAACACAGAATTAAAAAAAAATTGAATTGTATTTTTCAGGATATTTCATACAGCCCTCAGACATCCCTGTGATAGAAATTCCCGACTCTGATACCTCCTACACCGAGTCTGACTACGCCCCCAGCCACGCCTCTAGTCACGCCTCAAGTCACGTCTCCAGTCACGCCCACCAACAGTTTTCCAGTGTACAGACACCCGACTACAGCAACCTAAGTCATTATTTTAGCAACAGTGTACACTCAGGTCAAAGTTCAACCAACACAAGCCCAGACATCCATCCAGCATTCTTACAATATGAATACAGTAAGAAACCTTTCTTATAAATCATATATATATATATATAACGTACTTAGTGTTTTGTATGAAAAAAAACACCATCTAACGAGGTTAGGAGAATTGATAATTATCGAGGTTCTACCTCGAAAATTATTAATTCCCACAACCGAGTTAGATATTTGTTCGCACAATACACTGAGTATGTATTATATTTATCTAATAACCTCTATTTGTCTTGTTTTCGTCGGTGTTTCTAATAGAAATGCAAGTTTCTAAAAATAACCGCATTATGTCATTGTTCTAAAAATATTAATGTGATGTCATAAAAAATTTCATATGAGATGTTTTCACAAGAATATTTGTATAGTTATAAGATAACATTCAAGAAGAGTTATGAAAAAAAACGAGAAAAAAAGAAAAAACCAGCCGTTATACATGTATGTAAGTCACATGATGAGTTTGCAAAATCTTGTCAATTGTAAAATATTCCTTTATTTATTTTCCAGGTGCCAAAAAAGTTCCAGTTTCTAGTCAGAATTCAGTGGAGAACTTGATAAACCAGAATCATCCAGGTCTGATGCGAGCGTACGACAGTTATAGTTCAACTTACAATTATCACTATTATAACCAACAATTACAGACGGAAATAGATGTCGCCGCCATACGTGCCAAATATGAGACCGGAGTGACACCAATGAGGCGGCGCCCCGGTCGACCGAGAACAAAAAATCTCCAAACTGAAGAGGAGCTAGCGGCACAAAGGGCAAAGAAATGTAAGCTTACTTTTTAATAAAATCTGCATAGTCGCATAATTTCGGTAAAATTTTGACTAAAACTTTTGCCTTTCGAAATAATAAGCAAAACAAAGCAAAGAGAAAAGAAAAAAAAATATGCATGTTATCTTGGAGTTTAATAAGAAACACGCCTTGAACATGTCGTATACATGGATTGTTTGATAAAGGATTGAACTAGATTCCGTAAAACATATTTAAGATTTTCTTCATATAACACACTGTTATTTGTTCAGACGAAAATTTGCAGCTGTTCTCTTTTCAACAAAGCAGTACATCTTAAACAGTAAAAATTATAGGAATATATCCAATTCACAAACTCAGAGCCTTGAGATATTTTCCCTTTCCTCACCATTGATATTCTCCAAATACATGTATAAAATCTGTTGAAGGGGTATTTTCAAGTTTGTACATTTCTTTTTTCTAAAAAAAAACCATTATTGTATAATATTTTTCTCTATTTTCAGTAAAAAGTCAACATCTCTGGGAATTCATTTTTGATTTATTAAACAATCCTGCCTACAACCCGTCTGTGTTAAAATGGGAGAGTCAGTCTGAGGGTGTGTTCAGATTCATCCAATCAGAAACCGTCGCTCAACTCTGGGGAACTCTCAAAAGCAACGAAAATATGACATACGAGAAACTTAGTCGTGCAATGAGGTAAATATAGTTTAAAATCATCACCATGATTTTTACTATAATAATAATGATAATGATCATAATGATAATAATTATCAACATTTAATTTCAAGTTTTAATGGATTTGTGTGTTTTCATTTCTGTTTTCTGTTTGGTGTTTCCTAAAATTTAAAATGGTACAGTTGCGATAAATGAGTGAGATACTCGTACACATTAGTCATGTGTATTATTACTAAAATGTTTCACAGATTCAATGTTTCTTTCATTTTCTAATTTCAGACATTACTACAAAAGAGGTATAATGGAACGTGTAGAGGGTCGGAGACTGGTTTACAAATTTTCTCGTGGAACACTCGAAAAAATGAGAGAAAAGCAGGGCTACCAGACGGACATTAAACACGAATTAACGAGATCTCATCTAACGGATTGTCTTGGTGGACTTTGAAAACAGTGCTTCAATACAAGTGATACTTAGAACACAAATTCATACTGGATTACAAACTAGAAGACCAAAAGATTTAAGATAAAAAGAAAAGGAGCAAAATATTTTATCTGTAAAACATCGATAGTTTTCAATGAACCCAATGAATACTAGAACAAATAAACAACTCTTTGACCAAGAGAATTTTTCAAATTCAAGAAAAACGGGGAAAATTTTGATCTATTGACAATAGACCAAAATTTTCGCGTTTTGAAGTTGACAAATACCTGCATGAAATGAAATTGAGAACAAACCGAAAATAGAAAAAAAATCAAAGAAAATTTGTCTTATTCAAGAAAAATGGTGTAAATTTGGGTCTTTTGACAAAAGACCAAAATTGTCGCCTATCTTTGGAAGTTGAAAAAGATCGGCATAAAAGAATTCTTCTGGTTTCTTTTTCCTTCAGAATTTGCAAAAAAATGAACTTTTGTTTGTGTGTGACCGAAACCACGCAACGACAGTCTAGTCAAGTTGCTATTTCGGGGTTTGGCTCACCAACTAGGATTTCTGGTAATCTATAGTCAGATATGGAAGAATTTGTCGAAAAAAAAATTTTTACGAGAAAAGGGAATATTCGTATCAATGTTAAATTCCCGTTCGCTGTTATCAAGAAAATCCTATGAAAGTTTTGTCTCATAGAAGAATTCCATGTGCCTTACAAGGCAAGCTAAATGTGCTATCTATTGAAATATTACCAAACGGAGCCTTTTCAGCAAAACTTTTTTTTATGAATTTATTATATAAATATTTCGATGACTAGACAGTTTAAAACGACATTTATCAGTATATCTGTTTAGAGTACCAGTCTCGAAATTAAGCAATCGCATAGCAATCGATTAAGTTTTTTTTACAACAGAAAAAGAAAACACATTTAAGATCGATATTTGTGTTCAGGAAGAACATTCTTTAGTATTTTCATTGTGAAAACAGTTATTCTTAAGGTAAGCAGTAGACTTCTCGATTGCCTGTTTGAATACGTTTACTATTTACTATCTAAATTAAGGGGAAAAGATGTCAAAATCCTTCGAAATTGAAGATACCTTTCACGAATACTGCATGATAATATTTACATGAATAAAGTAAAAAAAAGATTGTTAAGTTCCTTATTTTTGCTCTAAAAGGTTCGTTTGGTAAATTGAGTTCTTACATGTTAAATTCATTCTGTCATTACAATGTATTTAAAACGCATTTTGTTAATCTTTTGTATATAAATATAGATATTTATTACAGATGTCAAAAAAGTTAATCTAGTTCGTTTTATATACAATAAAGGTCCCAATATCATAAAAGGTCTAACCGTGAACCTACAATTAAAATGGCGGCCTTAAAATAAGATCATTCAAAAGATGAGCGATTTGAATATCAGAACCGTATATTCAAATCGCTCCGAAAAAATCTGTTACATTGCTGGTTTGCTTGAATATAGATTGGTTGGTTTCTTGATTTGTTAACGTAGGTGTATTTAGTTCCAAAAGAAAGTGTGCACTTTTGAATTTTGAATACTTATGAATTACACAATCTATAGTCATGAAAGGTCGCATGACTATCCCCATGATTGTTTGCAAACGCTACTTGAAAACAAAAAATCGCGCGCTGAGCAAATATTTTCTCCTTAATTGAGACAGTTGATTTTGCATGTATTGCATGTGCATCACGCGTTAGACAGATATTTGGTCTGAAAATGCATTCAGTTTAATCTTTGCGGAACAAAATTGAACCTTGTCAGTTTTAGAACGTCATAAAAATTGATTGAGCATTAATGTTCCAATATAAATCGAAGTCATCATTTTGTGAGGCCTTTAAAAAGTAAATCGAGATCGCCATAGCACCATTCAAAGAAAAGTTACTGGCTCGATAACGTAGCGATGTCTAACGTTGACGTACAGGTCACGTCTTGAAAAAATTAAAACTTTTGTTTGGAAATGGCTTGGAATGGCTTCTACAAACTCTATAATGCAGTATCAACATATAGCTCTTTTCAAAGAAAAGGTGCAAGGAGTTCAAATCTTAACAATTTAAGTTCTACCTGCGCATATGCAGCATGTGATACTTTATTAAAATCTTATTTGACTCTAAATTTCAAAAGGTCTTGACTAAATTATGGTATCAAATTTACTCCATAATTTTCCTTCAGCTTTGTAAAAATAAAAAAAAATGCAAAAAGGTCAAGTGCATACTTTCTTGTGGAACTCAGTACAGTCCGTTTGACTTCTATATGGACCATCCTTTTAATCAATTATATAAAATTGCGTTTGAATGAAGGATTTCTATGTGGAAAATATAAATATTAGCTTAATATCATTCCAAAAATCATTTTCTTGAAACAAAATGATTTTTAAAGAATGATTTTGTCTATCTAGTTAATGATACTATTTTAACATTTTCTGCTCTTAAATACGAGAGGTGGTGAAGGCTGTTTAGTTGTAAGTTAATGTAAACAAATAGTAAAAACACGTGGTTTTATTTACTAAACATTTTACAGAAGAAATATCCGTTATTCCATATTTGGAAAAGCTGATTAGCATATGGACGGTCAGGACACCTGGGGGAATTTCAAATTGCAGCCCGAGGGTCTCGTGAGATGATATAATAATCTAAAATTGACGGCGCAGAAAGGGCATTCATGTGAACGGAGTTACCCACTGATGGTAGTAAACAAACTTCACGTTTACCTCTACAATAATTAATTAACCATGAAATATCGTTATCCCATTAAGAAATGTGATAAACTCGTGCAAAATACTATATAAAATAAGAAAAAAGTAAATGTCCTTTAAAGTAAAAGAGAACATTTGTTTTATGTAATCGAATAGTTGTGCACTATTTTCGACGCCATTTTGGAACCCAAGTAACACCGGCCTGACCCAGGATCAGAAGCGTCGAGGTTGAAAGGTTAAAATGACATCACTAGTGTCGAAACCGAGGTCGTTCTGATGGAAACACGGTTAACTCGGGTCGAAACCGAGTCCGATATGAACTTACCCTTAGACTTAAATATCCCGTGATTTGTACCGTTATTACTCGCCAGGGGTCAAGGTTATCAAAACATTTAGGACATCATTTTGTCTCTTAGGGGAAATTCAAATGGCAGCCCGGGAGTCGCGTGAGATGATGTAATAATCTAAAATTGACTGTAATATGCATGCGCAGAAAGGGCATTCATGTGAACGGAGTTACCAACTGATGGTAGTAAACGAACTTCATATTTACCGCTACAATAATTAATTAACCATGAAATATCGTTATCCCATTAGGAAATGTAATAAACTCGTGCAAAATACTATATAAAACAAGAAAAAAATATTTGTCGTTTAAAGTTAAAGAGAATATTTGTTTTATGTACTCAAATTGTTGTGCACTATTTTCGACGCCATTTTGGAACCCAAGTAACACCGACCTGACCCAGGATCAAAAGCGTCGAGGTTGAAAGGTTAAAATGACATCACTAGTGTCGAAACCGAGGTCGTTCTGATGGAAACCCGGGTAACTCTGGTCGAAACCGAGTCCGATATGAACTTACCCACAGATGACTTTGGAAACAGTATTAACTATTATACAATCAATTTAAAAAGGTATTGATAAATTGGTGATATGTGATTTTTGTACTAAATATATGGTAGGTCATAGGTAAGACAAAAATATACTTAGCAAAAATAGAAACTTTACATACTTGTTGGTCTGTTTTGAATGACTTACAGTGGCTATAGGCCAACGTTATTTACATGTGTTAGTTGGACTAGCTACAGAGACTACACAGACGCAGGAATTTGCGCGATTGAAGCGAGTCCGAGCTAATGCGTCTGTAACTTCCGGTTTTGGTCACATACTCGTGTTGAGCTACCCAAAGTTCATTTTGAGTGATTAAAGCCAGGTATACTTTCAGTATACTGGCTTTATTGCTGCCAGACGGGATGGAAATTGTTGACCTCTTCACCGCCAAAATCAAAAAGTAGTTCCTCGTGTGTACAGACCGAAAACCGCTAATTGCTGTAACATTTCGGCATTAACTTAACTGCCATTTTAGTTAAATCAAAATTAAGACAAGACAATTCTTTTGGGTCCGTAAACTATATGAATATTGTTTACACAATCGTAAATCGCGTAGGAAAGGATCCTATTTTAGGAAATCAATAATATATAGTCTTAAAATTCGCTAACATTTAGTCGGAGTGGCCAAAGCCTAACGTATACGTCTGAAGCCCTTGAACTTTTGTACATTCGCGGCGTGGGTTCGAGGCGCACAATCGGCGAATCATGTGGTTTTTTTTTTTTTTTTTTTTTTAGTTTTTTAACGTCTGTAACACCCTAAAAATTTCAACAAAGATCCGATCCAGGGATCATTTTGGGGCTAGATATTGAGAAGTTCTCTCATTTTTCTATTATTTCTATTTTTCTTTTTTCTTTTATTATTTTTTTTTGTAATTTGAGACGCAACATATGCGACGTCTTTAAGCAATAAGCATGACCTTCGCAACAGCGGTGTGCTTTGCTGGGCTGATACGTCTGCAATTTTTATAATATCTTTGGATTTTTTATACCAAATGACTCATTAGGAGCATATTTTGCTTTTGAATCAATCTATTTTAAAGTCGTCTGCTACAGGATACAAGATGCTGGCGTTGAATAGTTAATGGGGTGATATAGGGTTATCTCAACCAATCATTTCGGAAGTACTGCATATCATCAAGAGAAAAAGGAAAACAATTTTCTATCGTTTGAAATATTTTTTATTATTTTAGATGTGTTTCATATCCTCTGACCAATACAATGTACTCATGTACTCACACACTGTGTGGTGTCCGTGGTCTAGAGGTAGAGCGTCTGCCTCTTGACCCAGTTCGATTCCTGGGAGCGGCTATCGATCTTGGGTCTTTCATTGGCCGACACATTCGGCGCGAGTACTGGTGAATTTTCCAGGAAGCAGAATCGAGAGGGATTAACCTAAGTTGTAAGAACTTGTGTCCCAATCGATGTAAAATAAATAGGTTTAAACCAAAACTCATGATATTGCGTATGTATATTTTTGTAATGCTTTTTTTTCTTTTGTGAGATTTTATGCAAGTCTCTAAAATTTGAGATTACAATTATTTTTTTGTACTTTATTATGTTTTGTTTCTCCCTGAAAGGAGAACGAGTTCAACCATTTACATGTACTCAAGACCTGGCTTTCAGTACTGTCAGTACTTTGATTTTTAAGTTGGAATGCGGAGCAATTCCAACTTAGATTTAACAAAACCGCAAAATGAACACAAGATAATTTCATTTCGGGTTATTTGATAACACATATCACGTGAACAGGATGTGAATACACTCCGGCCTATTTTGTATATCTCAACTTGACATAGACATACAGTTTATTTCATCAAGAAGTAATTATGTTGAACAATTACACAACTATCACTTCATGTAAATTATTAACACGCTAATTTTTGTTTTAAACAAAATTTATTGAAACTTGCGTACGAATTTACTAGTAGCAAATGTTTGGAAATCATGTGATAAGTTAAATCCAATAAAGTTAGCTATTGACAACAACACTGTCCAATCACGTGATCTGCTTATTTGGTAATACGCGACCTGTTTTTCGTAGAATTGTGGCAATAGCACAAGCCAATCACGTGATCTACTTATTTGGTAACGTCGCGACCTGTTTTTCGTAGAAATATGTTATAGCTTCTTTTAGAGGTCTAGTTTCTCTTTCTGAACGAACTTTTTACACACTTCAACAAAATACGGTAGATCAAATGTTTTTTTTTATCTAATTGTTTCGTAAACCATCATTAGAAACGCGCAAAATCTGCAGATTATTTATCTGTATTAAGGTAGCAATGGACACATGGCGTCATTTTTTTCTGCCCAATGAATTTTTTTCTTGGTCACATATGTTGTAGATTAACATTGTGTAGTCATTTTATCAAAATTTGAAGGTACCTTTCCACGCTCGTTTTCATGCTAGAGTTATCTGCCCTTGAGTGGTATAGGCCATTTTTCAGTAAAACGGTTATATTCGTTTTTTGGTCTAGTATAAACTCTGTACTAGATTATAGCTATAAAACACACACATTTTGATAGACCTTATACACTACCCCAATGTTCTAACTACACCGATCGGAAATTTCTATATTACCTCTATAGAAATAGGACCAGATTGTTAAAATTGTATGAAATATATAGGATAACCACTTTTTCAAGATGACGTTTACTGAATTTTCCAAAGCTCACAGATTCCTAGCAGTTTAAAGCACGTTAATTACCAAGGGGTCGAAAGAAAAAATAACAAACCAACAGTGTCATGTTCGAACTTCGTGTATTCAATTTGAATTTTGACAACAGTGTGTCCGATAGGGTGTAAAGTTATGAAGCAGCCACTAAGTGGTCGAATTTGAACCTTTTCCTGATAACCAAACGTTTTTCACGACAAGCCCCTTTGAATATTTCAGTTACCCCACCCACCCTCATTTACCAGAGCGCTTTTCAATCTATTGCTTTTAAAATGTTAAGCGGTATATTTACTGTATACAGCCATATTGCAGGCGTGTTGAGCACCTAATTATGAGTTCCTAGCATTCCTAAACCTAGTACAACAACAAAACACTATCCTATCCTTCAGCGTCTTGATCAACCTAGAACACTGTTTGCCTATGAGCGAGAGGCAAATGGACATTTAAATCGCCTTAAAGTATGAGGCACCCAGTCGAGTCAAGCTGCTGACATCGTAATTCGCAGGCTAACGCTCTACCGATGGCTGTACGTCAGTTGTCTGCACTGGATTTCAAGAGAGTCAAGATCTCGGAATTGTCATGGCTTTGAGAAAACCATCGCGTTGTGAACGTGAGCAGAAGTTTCTTCGATATCCACTCTATGTACGTTGCTAAATATAACCTTATTACCTTAACAGAACCTTTTCGACTGGCGACCCATAAGCAAGAGGAGCAACCTCGGACCCGATCGAAAGTCTTTTTTCTGTCTTCTATTGATATCTGAACAATTTTTATTTGTTTTTTCGGACTCTTAATCGACAGGCTACACATTGGTTATTTAACTTTACTACTGAAACAACAACTCAGGATGCACGTGAGCCATTGCTGTTTTCAAGCTCCTCTGTGTTAACAAGCAACGAGAACACGTCGACACGCTACAATTAGCAATAACCAAAAGTCATTAATGTGGGAGGGCCTTAGTAAAAGTTTTAATGAAATCGGGTGATGTATGTGAGAATAGTCCAGATCTAAAAACGGTGTAGTTAGAACATTGGCCAAGTGTACATGTACACAATGGCTATTGACAAGAAATTTCCCTTTGATCACTTGCATTTGCACAATTGGCTTTCAAAAGTTAAAAATGCACTAATTTTTGTAATTTTACTAGGTGAAAATGACACAAAAACCTATTTTTTGAAGAAATTACCCAATGAATTTTTCTTATTTTCCGATATGCTTATAACCAATATTTTTCCTTTATTTGGTAAAAAAAATCAGCATACCTTTCCATGCTAATAAGAAAGTTTTTCGTTATTTTTCAGTGTTCCCCCCTAAACAAATGACGGGTTTAACGCATTTTCATTGTTTAAATTAATGATCCAGTCATTCAATTAATATCAAATGTTGAAAAGAGGCTAAATTATGAAGTTTTGCCATCATTATTCTACGTTATTTCCATAAAAAGAATCTTATGAAAACAGGTCTTTTTAAACAACGCGCATAAAGAGCCGTAAAATAAACGGAAACCCACTTCCGGTATATAGAGTCAGGAGGCCGCTGTCCATTGCCACCTTAACAACCCGATCCAGCAAATATTCTCTTTTTATTACTTCTCTTAAAAATACGGAACCCCATTTCTAAATCGAGCGACAATTACACTTGATGGTGGACGCAGCAAGGATCGATGAAGGTATAGATACACAAGTTTAAGTGATAGATCAAAGGTCAATTTTGTCTATACATGTATAGACAAAATTTACCTTTGATAACTCACTCTAAATTGCAAGTCTATAGGCAAACATTTATCTTCTCTTTCTGATTTTGTCCATTTTCTTTAAAATTGCTTAGACATAACTTCACTTGTGCAAAAATACGCACGTTCGCAATCCTGTAAATATCATTGAAGCTTATCACAAGTTAACTACAGCCTTTGTTTTTATCAAATATCTGAACGAGTTTACCAACCCCACATGTTTTGCCTTCAGGGGCCACGTTCTAGAAAGGTCCTACGTCCGAAATTTGATCGTATCGCAATCGTACGATTGAAATTTGCTTTCAAGAAGCATTTTTGGCTTCAAAAACATGTATCGTTTAATTTACGCATAAATTTGCGTTACCTAAAGGCTAGTCTTGAATTTTGCGATTTTGACTATGCAAGCATAGTATTTTCTCGGATTTCATTTTTATACGCAGCTGGAGGCGGTTGTACATTGGTGTCATCTTCTCCGTCTGTGTCTGTCCGTCCGTCCGTATGTACGTCCACTTTTCTTGTGAGCACAACTCCTCCAAAATTTCTTGTTGGATTTGGATGAAACTTTCACAGAATGTTCCTAATCACCTGACCTTGCGCGTAAAGTCACGGTTTGGTGAATTTCAGCCGCGTCAACGAAAAAGAGCCTTCATGTAAAAAAAAATCTTGTTAACACAACTTCTCCCTCATTTATGGACTGATTTGGATGAAACTTTCACAGAAAGTTTCTAGTCACCTGACCTAGTGCCTTTTGGCTAGGGTTTGGTGAATATTAGCCGGGTCATATAAAAAAGAGGCCTTCATTTGAAAAATCTTGTGAACGCAACTCCTCCTCCATTTATGGACCGATTTGGATGAAACTTTTACAAAATGTTCCTAGTCATCTGACCTAGCGCATATTTTAACGCGGTTTGATGAATCTTTTAGACAAAAGTCGAGACCATCTGGGCGGTATGCGTCAGCTTCGTTAGTAGCTAGATGTCATAGTCTCTTGAACGCATTCCAACTTATCAGTACTTTCAGTACTTTGATTGTTACACAGTCACACTCAATCCTTAGCATCGGCACGAAAAAACAAAATTGTTTGAACATTTTTATTGAAACGGGTATGTAACAACAATCGAATAAAGGCAGAAATCAGACTACATGTATACATAGAGCTTGAATGTCTGTTTATAACGCTAACCTTAAGTTTGGCTACTAGGGACAGGCAATTCACATTTTAACATCTCGGTTTGGAACTGCCGCGCCCGGTTAGGACAATCGGTTACGCGTCTGGTTTTCATTCATCGGGTCGTGGGTTCGACCTCTGACTCGGCCGTCTTTCATCCCATATTTGACAAAAAGCATTGTGATAAGTGTCATTTCTCTCCCACACAGTTGGCAAGTAATACGCCTAGGAGAGAATGGCGACTGGTGCCTCAGATGAAAGCTCAAGCTGTACTGTGAGAAACGACAAGAAACTATGGATAGGTGCACCAGCGCTCGAATTTTGAATGTAAAACTATCGAAAGTGACCTTTAAACCCATATTAATTTTAAAAAAATCAGTTACAACCACATGAAGTGTTGGCCGAGATGAGATAGGCCACTTTTGGCGTCATGTAGAGGCCCTGTTACCATTGCATATTTTTCAATTCATTTCATCAAGGGAAGGATAACTGCAAGACAAGTATGCGTATTTAGCTCAGACGTTAGTCTATCATGATATTGGAACGACTCTAATCACGAAAACGTCAAGAACCTATACTCAAAACATCACCGACAATCTTGATTTCATTTCTGTGATTTTTGAAATCGACCCCTTTGTCCTTTGACCACCAATAAAAACCTCATTTTACAACCATCCGGTACTGACCCTTCCATAAACCGACGGATATTGCCTTCAAGTTTCATGTAATAGTAACATCTGTATTCTTTATGGTTTCAAAGCGATACTAAAGCCCTCAGTAAGTCATGTAAAGTTTCTTTTTTTGCTAAGTATATGTCCTTAATCTTTTGATGAAACTGGTCCCTGCTTATCTAGGTTTTCTCGTGAAAATCCCAACGACTTCATAAAATAATCCATTTTGATTGGTCTAAATAAGGGAAATTTGGGTTCATCTCAGAAAAAACTGTTATTAATTATCTTTTCAAACATTTTTTGTAACAAATACAGAATACACTTAGATTTGATATCCTAAGGAGGTATAAAAAAACTTACAAAATTAAATTTACAAAATACTCGATTATATAGTAAAGCGACTTGCCAAAAATTCATACACTTTTGACTAGGCCCCTATGGAAATCAGAGCTATTTTGGATACACAATTCGCTGTTACGTTTTTTAACAGACACGAGTAAGAATGAAAGGCAGAAAGTTAACTTGAAGACGGAAGGACAAAATCATTATTAGACCTTCAAAAATTCTGAAAAACGAATTTCTCCATGGTATTAGTTGGAAAATATGACAAGAAAAAAATGCGCTTCATTTATTCGATTCTGAGATTTTCTTCGAAAAGTTGGTCCATATAGAAGTCAAACGGACTACATATTTTAATCTATTTCTTAAACGTTTATATTTATTTTTAAAGAGAGAAAACAAATATCTCTAATTGCGTTCATCGTAAACGCAATGAACGATATTGTATTACCTCTCTTTAAATTCGTTCATTAAACTCGCTCCTCACGCCCATTCAATTGATCAATTAAACCATGGATTTAAATTGATAAATGGAACGACAAGAAAAGTTGACGTTTCGCTAGACCTTCGTCATAGCGAGGCGTTAAGATATTTTGAAAACATTGTTTATCAGAAAGAAATACTCATTTAATCTTTGAAATGGAACAAAAAGTTATTTTGTTACCTATGTCGCTCTTTATTCAATTAAAGCCGAAATTTGGTTTCAATTCTAAATGAGTACTTAGCTTTTTTGATAGCTAACACAATAGATAATTCAGTAACATATGGCCCATTATGGAAGAATCTTAATGCAATTTGAAGAGAGTATTTTTTAAAGTCTCATCAAGTCTATATACAAAAATATTATGCCCGAAATACTTATATGGTGTAGAGCTATTGAATAATATAACTTCATAAGAAAGACAAAACTTGGCCATTTTCAACATTTCGTAGTTAAAAAAGAGGACATGGTTTTTCAAAATGGACTAGGCCCGAGTATTGTATTTCTAACGAGATCTCAACCTGTAAATATATAATGTACACTTCAAATAAGCAAACTATGCGGTTGGGTTTCATTCCAGAATCGCCAAAGGTTCCCGCGTGGGGCCTACAGGTTTAATACATGTATTACCTATAGTTCTGCCCCAGAAAAAAAGTTTTAATTCTTTAAAATTTACTTTAAGATCTAGATCTAGTTCAGTCTAAACTCTTTACATTTATAGTAACCTCTATCTCTCTTTCTACCGCTCAGGCTAGTGTAGGCTATGTCACTGCGTTTTTGCACACAGCTCGCTACGACATTAGACTGACTTTACAGGAAAATGTTTGTCAAATTTCTGTGTAAGTAGACGTAGAGAACCGAATGTCAGTAATACAGCTTAACCTCCAGTGATAATTCATGTATACCTTAAAAATTCTAATAGAGCCTCATGCTCTAATAAAACCCAACCCCTCTTTTCGGAGGATAAAATCCACCATTTTTGATGTAATTTACAAAATCATTAAACCTCTAATAATGCCATGTCCAAAATATCAAGGTCATTAAAAATCCGCCAGAGGTTTTATGCATCCCTTTTCCCTATCAAATTTGATATTTTGTGCGGATTATGCTTTTTTTACAATTTTTTCACCGCCTTACCGAATATGGATGGATTAGCTCGATGTTTATCGGCAGTTACACTTATTTCGCACTGAGCCATTGATATAAAGCATAGCCTCTAATGAAAGCGGATCCGTTATGGAAATGCGATGATTCCGATATAGCCCCCCCCCCCAGGGGTTCTATAAGAGCTTTTACGGTATATAGATAAACAATCTATCGTAAGGCATCAACGATCAATTTTACATTAAAAATGATAGGCGGTAGGTTGCCGCCGGTTCCCGATATGACGTCAATTGTCAAACACCGTACGTCCTATTTAGCCTACAATTGGCCTGCATGATTGCGATCGGAAGAGAAAGCAAAACAAGGAAGCGTTTTTACATAGTTGACTCCTATAAAACATAAAACAGCATTGCAAAATGCGACCGAGCGTTGAGCTGTAGAAAACGTCAATGTTAGCGTGTTTCATTCAGAACGGAAACATATGGTCTCAAGGTGTTCTAAACATAACGTTTCTTTGTAAACTTCCATCGGCCAAAACGAGTTTTTGTGTGTTAGATCTCAATGAAATGCTGTTATACTCCCACCACCCAACGCAAAGCCTCTACCACAACATAACGCATAACATTCACATAGACACAGTCGACCAAGTTGAGATAGGGTCTTGATTCTTCTGTGAAAAGAACACTTTGCTAATCTCGATTACCTTATCTCCGATACAAAGTACACGAATTAATATGATCTTGTTGACGGTTTGGCGTTGAAACGTTCTTCTGGAAAGCTTTTTAGCGCGTAACACGACCTGTTTAAACAGTAACATATAGTAGATACGCACATCCACCCCTTTGGGTCCGTAGGTGTCCCGTGCCGTCTTCGAAGCCGATCAGAACCTATCGCGAACATGATTTGACCAACAGTTCGAGTTGACGTCATCTTTTGGCGTCCTGGGTTGCCCTATCATCTAGAAACCAATTTTTTTATGGCCACGGGCAAGTTTCATTATTTTTTTGGTGAGGGCAGCCTATTCGGCCTACAGTCTGAAGAAAACACAATCCTGCTTCGACTATAATAAAAACCCAATGACGTTGGTCATTTATCTATCGTCTCATTTGAGCAAAACATCCAAGAATTTAATTGTCCTTATTTCGGCATAATTACTAGCTAGCATAATCCATTAACAATTTGTGTTAAATTTTGCATAAACGTGAACGTGAACAACGTAAGAATAACCCAATTTGCACATGACGTATTGTGTCAATAATTAAAACACTTTATCAACACAAAGGTTAATTGTACGTACACATTTATACCTGGTATAAATATCGAACATAGTATTTTGCATAGGACAATACTATCCGAAAAATCCAAGGGTATTTTGGGTGGTAACTTTCTTGTGACGCTAAGTATATTTACATTACAATAAAAATAGAACTAAAGTCATTTTATGGTAACATATGTGTAACTTAATCTCAAATCTTATAAATATCGTATTGTTTGTGTCATACCTTGGGTAATATGCAAATAACATAATGGAAGGAACCAAAGCGTTTGTACTCGGGTATACGGGAGAGGTTGGGAAAGCCCTTGTAAAGGAGCTCGCGGGGGACGAATTCTTCAAATCAGTTGTATTGATTGGTAGACGGACAGTGGATTTATCGGAGGTGTGTGGCTCGAAATTTGTAAGTAGATCTAGACTCGGATTTCATTTCGTAACTATACGCAAACTTCCACACTGCGAAAAATTTTAAAAGCTCCGTGGACGGAAGGTCAGAAGATTTATGGCGCTTTCTTGTTTCCCGTCTGTCCGTCCGTCCGTCTTCGGCGTACGCCAGTCAGTCCGTTTTCTTTCTGTTGTAATCCCGATAGAGTCCAGAGTTTGCGTCAAACTTATTTTGAATGATTATAACATTATCAGAATCTTTCCTTTTGAAAATGGGTGACATCCATAAAGAATCACAAAAAAATAGGGACTAAGAATTTCCCAAAATATCCTCGTTATCACTACCGAGACAATAGTTTTCTTCTTGTTTGCCTCAAACTCGTCCTCGGATACCCCGGGGTCTCCCCCCTATTTGCTACGCTATATCGTCGATATAGCGTAGCAAATAGGGAGACCCCGGGGTACCCGAGGATGCTTCAAAATTACATGGAACGATTGTAACTCTTGATTAGGCCTAGTGATGTCGTCTTCTTTAGACGACCAACATCTTAAACTGATTACGTACATGTAAACGTCTCGTCTCGTTTAAGGTAGTGGGACGGTAATAGATCCGCAGCATTTCGGCATTCATAAACTTTCAGAATGTTGACCGAGGTTTCCTAATGAAAATAATTAGGAATCCTCGGTAAACACTGTTAATGTTCATTACTTCCGAAACGTTGTTGAACTATTATGGGTCCACTACCTTAAACCCTTTAAACCATAGATCATTCAAGCGAATAAGTAGTTTAAGGCCCTCGTATTTCAGAGGGCCAAATTAGAGTGCAAAATCATTTTAAAACTAAACCCAATGTGATTGTAACTCGAGACCAGATGATTCAAATAAATCGCGACCACATTCAATTAACAGGTTGTCATACTCGTATTTCATTTTCAAGTCCATTTTATCCCTTTTATATGTAGCTCTGTAATAGTCCCCGTTTATAGGTAGTGCACCCTTTATAATTCGGCAACGTCTTGGAAGTCATGAACTTTAACAGTGTTAACCGAGGTTTTGTAATGATTTTCATTTGGAAACCTCGGTCAACATTGTGAAAGATCAAAACGTTCCGAAATATTGCGGAACTATTCACTAGGTTCACTACCTTAATTGCTAGGTCATCGCGGAATAACTAGATGCTTCCTCACTTACGCCCGCTAATAATTTAAGTTGAAAGTTGAGTCAATCAATATCAGTGCATTCTGATTGGTTGGAAATTTGGTTCTTTCTCCAAAGAAAACAATTTTGATTACGCGGCAATTTTGTAGGCTTACGTACAAAACATAGTCCTATAGCAAACCTTTCTTATTATGAAGGAATATAAAAAAAAAATTATCCAAGATAATCAAATTATAAGATATGAAGAGAGTATTTATCAATTTCATTACAATGAAACTATAAACCTAATCACACTTAAGGATTTATTCGCTTCGCGTATTCATTCAGTGTGATTAGGTTTCAGTTTCCTCCATGAAATTAATCTCTTAGATCTAATTGTAGAAAATAAGAAATTTGAGCGATTCAGAGTATTAGTAAGTTTGAGTGACTGGAAGGAACGTTGTGAATGGAACGCAAAGAGAGCGATTTAGAATTTCTTTGGTTAGATAGGCTTTATTGTTTTAGAGTATATATTGAATTTATTAAACGGGTCATATATAGACGGATAAAAACGAGGCTGTATGAGATGACAAGTTGTTGTTGTTGTTGTTGTTGTTGTTGTTGTTTATGTATTTTTTTTTTAAATTTATAATCGGTATAAAATTATCACAATTTTGATATTCTTTTTATAACATGGACTTAATTTGTGTGACAAAACGATTAATTACGATATTCGTCGGTTCAAGTTATTCCGCGAAATATTTAACGCCGTTTGTGATTTGACATCAACAAATCTATTATGACGTCATTTTCCCGACGATAATATAGAGACGTCGCAGTAACGTCGGGCTACTTTATGAAATTCAGTTATATTTTTGTTTAATTTTAAAATAAAATCGTGGTATAGGCTAAGACAGCGCATTATTTTACATCATTTTAAAGCGCCTGAATAGCTCTACCTTATAGACACTGAATTCTGATACCCATGGCTGTGAATGAAAAATATTATCAAGTTTATTATGAAAAAAATCGCCAAAAAGTGCATGTAACGCGTAGCATGCTTCTCTTTCAATACATGTTCAAAATGCCATAAAATCGCGGATACACTCTTTATCATAATAAAATTTTACACACAAATACACAGAATATTGGGTCTAAAACAGTGTGACTTTCGAAAGTTTCGGGTGAAATTTTACGAAAATCTCGTCACGTAATTAAAATAGCGGAAAGTGTAACGCTGCTAAAAATGAAGCAAAAATTGACGACTGAAAAATTTCAACGTAAAAAAAATCATACAAAATGAAAGAAATTGTCAAATCTAAACACATTTAAGAAAAATGGTCAGACTTTTATTTCTTCAGTTTGAATTTGGTTTATTTTCGTTCCTTAATAAAATACAATATTTTCGCGCAAAAAAGTCTGAAAAAATGTCTCACTTTTTGAAATAACGTCATTTTTTCCGTACCATTTTCGCGAGGAATTACCAAAATCTTATTAAATGTCGATGAAATTAAATAAGAATTAAAGAAAAAATGGCCAGTCTATTATTTCCAAAAATATATAACAATCTATATTTTGTGAATTTAACGCTAAATACGAGAATGCTAAAAAAAAGTCTGAAAAAATGTCACGCTTCCTTTTTTTAATGACGTTTTACGTTGCGTGCTTCACGTTTTATCGTTTTTTTGAAATTACTGGCCAAAAAATCAAATACTAACCGGAATAAATTGAATAAAAAGTTCTCCTCGGTTTTGATGTGTTTAAAGCATAGCAAGACCAACAATAATAGATTTTTCTGCTTTTTAGATACCAATTTTAGTTTGTCGGAAATTCAATGCTTCTGTTGATAAAAAAATAATTTTGTTTCGTAATTACAGAGATCCTACAACCTGAAAATATTTGATACGCACTGAACATGATAGTTATTCACATTTTTAACCACTCCTTTTGGTATAATTCAAAATATGGCATATAGTTATTTCAAATGAAACGCGTTGGATTTTTCTGCAATTTTACGCTACAAAAATAACGTCAAATTACGTTACGCTTTATAGCCTCAGTTCGCTGCGACGTCTCATAACGTTATAACCGTTCTTACCTCATTTGCATAGTTATTTGACTCGTGTAATAAAAGCCGTGTAATATCAGAAATATTCAATAGGGATATTTCATCCCGCGACGTAGGTCTTATCAAAATCGATGTTATTGACTTAATCATCTTTAGGTCCAGAAAACAATAGACTTCGACAAGGTAGAAGAACATGCAGACGCCTTTAAAGACTGTACAGTTGGATTCTGCTGCTTGGGAACTACCAAGGGCAAAGCCGGGGCGGTAAGTTTTGCTTGGAAAGTGTTCCTCTTTTCCTCTATAGCTGCTTAGATATAGAGTGTTTATTTTGGATTCTACAAGTATAAATATATAATACATACTAAGTGTATTATATGAAAAAAAAAAATATCTAACGAGGTTGGGAGAATTGAAAATTGTCGAGGCTCTGCCGAGACAATTATCAATTCTCACAACCGAGTTTGATATTTTTTCATACAATACACTAAGTATGTATTATATTTATCTTATAACCTATATTTGTCTTGTTTTTGTCAATGTTTCTTACCGAAATGCAAGATTCTAAAAATAACTGCATTATATCGATGTTCTGAAAATAACTATGTGATATCATAAAAAATATCATATGGGGTGTTATCATACTGATATTTGTATTGTTATACGATAAATTGTATAACCTAGTTTGCTTTTTCTTCTTGTCAATGAGTTTTATGTTGATTGATCATTAAGTGTCAGCGGGGAGGTATAGGCCCTCATTGGGCCCCTTTTTATACCCCGCATTGCTAGATCGGGGGCATATTGCTTTTGTCCTGTCTGTTTTTCTGTTTGACCGTTTATCTGTTTGTCTGTTATTAAAAAAGAACTCATAAGTTTGGCCATAACTTATACAGGCTTTATAATGGCTGTTAAATTTTCTCAACATATAACTAACTGGCTTTTTTTCACAAATACATCCAATACTGCTCGAGCGACCACATTTATTAAGCGACCACTTTTATCAAGCGAACTTAATAAAAAGTCACCGTAAACATAATATTGACAAAGTGCACATTCTTAAACAAATGACTTTTTATTAGCGCATTTTATGTTGTAAGGACACATTAGAATCGTTTCAACTAGACGATTCTTATGTATTAAAACATCATAGGATTAAGTTAGAATTATACTGCAGGTCAACCTATTTAAGCTATCAAAAAACTTGCCTCATAAAATATTGTTTTGCTCGGTCATGAAATAGGCAACCGATTTTTTGGTGGTTCACTATATTATCGCTTAACACAAGTTTTACCGCAGATCTTTTAATGGCATGATAGTTTTCCTTTTAGAAAAACTTCGTGAAGGTGGATCGTGACTATGTTGTAAATTCGGCGACTGTGGCCAAGGAACAAGGATGTCGACATTTTCATCTGGTCTCCTCCAAGGGGGCTGATAAGAACGGCTGGGTACTTTACACCAAAACAAAGGTATGCTTTCCTCTATTCTAAAATCTGCGTTTCATATAAAGAACAATATATAAGTGTCTGGTAATATCAATATTAACTGGTCTAGGTCGGGAGAATTTATCTTGACGAGGCTTTGTCGAGTCATGATAATTCTTCGCAGCCGAGACCAGATAATTTTGATAACTTAAGACACTAATAACATTACCTATTAATCATGCAACCAATTTTCAGTGCTTAAAATTCACGAGACCTTGCAAATTAGAAATATTCAGGTGAATGGGATCATGGTTAAGATCTCGAATACTCAAAGTGTCTCTTAAAATAGCTCGCCTGATATCATTTTATGTTATATATATCAGGTAAAAACAGGCTAAGCAGCTTGATAAATACCCATTTTCAGGAACAGGTTCGGGTCAGATACCGGGAATACAAATTATTAGGACTACAGGTTCATGCATATATCCTTTTCGAAATTTATCTCCAACCATGATAACATGATTATGAACCTTAGAGGGTCAAAATATGAAAGGTCGAAAAAGGTGTATGATAGTACTGATGCGAGAGATACCAGGAATTCTTTATTATATGCCCCAGCTACTTCATCTTGGAACTTATTAAAACATTTGAAAAAAAAAATGTTCAGAGTACATTTCAATCGGAGTTCTCATTTAAAATTAGTGGAACCGTTATAGTTCGACAACAACTCGGAGCACACGATCTTTCACAATGTTGACTAAGGTTTCCTAATGAAAATCATTAGGAAACCTTGGTTAACAATGTGAAGTTCATTTCTTCCGAGATGTTGCGAAACTTACGGGTCCACTACCTTAAAGATTTTTTTACAGAAAGGTACACATGTAGAATGATAATTCTAGATTCAGATAATCAGCCAAGTGCATGAAGTTTCGAGCCTAGATCGCGCAGTCTGACTAGGGTCGACGTTTTACGAACTACCCAGTTGTCGTTCTTCCTCTGCGTGCCTGTCTCTCTCGGAAATAATTCGTAAATCACCTGTGACTTCTGTAAAATAGGGTTATTAAAATCGGAATCGTCTATAATCAACGTAACGTTTATCTGAGAATTTCAACTTCTAATTCGTACACAACCTTTTTTTAGTTTGGCCAAAATATTTCGTCGGTGTGCTACCAAAAATTGGTATATAAGGCTTAATCGAAGTTGCGCTTACGACATCTCGGCCGCAAATATACGAAGATATGATTTCTATCATTTATGAGTAAAGGACCCTATAATCAGAATTTCTGATATCGGCTAGTTATCAAAAAGCTTCGACAGTCATCGGTAAATTTCGGTTAAACGAAACATTTACGATGTGAAGGCACTTACAACATTCATAAGCCATGCAATGACATAGTTTAATAACGAATTTTTTCGTCATTAGTTTCCAACTGCGTAGTTTAAAAGGAAAAGAACATTATCCGAGAAAACACGAGTGGTGTCGATTTTAATTTTCTTTTTCATTAAGGATCGACTGACTTCTGTTATTATGTTGATTTAGTTAACAAACCTTGTTATTTATATTCTAGGGAGAAGTGGAAGAAAGACTTACGAATCTAGAGTTACCCAAGTTATCGATATATAGACCCGGGTATGTCATTTACAGTTATGAACATTTACACTCGTTCAAATCGTTTAAATATAAGCAATTACCCCAAAACGCTTAGTTACCAGCCCGATTTGCTCAGTTTGTAGAGCACCGGACTTCAAAACTATTGAAGTTCGACCGCCTGGGTTCTCTTCCCGGGCTGGTACACTAACATAACTAATTGTCTTTCGGATGAGACGTTAAACCTAGGCCCCGTGAGACGGTGCTTTACACCGAGCACGTTAAAGAACCATGGCGGATCTCAGCGGTAGTTTCGTCATGTATCCTTGCACTATCAACCGTAACAACTAACCGTCTTCTTGGGGCGTCGCTCATGTGGGCATGTGCTACGGTAGCGACGATAAATAAATGGAAATACACACACAAAACGCTTAGAACTCGTTCAAAATGCTACACACCATAACTAGTGAGATAAGCTCATTTCTCCTAGGTTCCTTGGGAATATAATTTTAGACCGAACTATTTTCACAACTTTGCGCAAAGGCGCGCTGAGTTTGAAACACGCATAAGATTGATACATTTCATTGAGTAATGCAGACTACCTTTTATACGGCACTCGTCTGTGCTTCGTAATACAGACCGTGAGACAGATGAACTTGGTATCAATATATGAATTAATGTTAAAATTTTCTTCAAACTCAACTGAAATTAAATCAAATCTAAACTGACGATAATGATAGTAATCTTTAAACGTCCACGTTTTTAATTTTCAGAGCACTGCTTTGTAAACGTGCTGAACCTCGCCCAGGAGAGCGTATAATACTGACGCTACTTAAACCACTGATAGCCATATCACCTACCAGCATATCCGTGCCGGTTGAAACTGTTGCTAGAGCCATGATCAATAAAACCAAAAATCCAGGACAGGACTCTTGTGAAATTCTCGCTAACGCAAAGATCCATGAGCTAGGAAAATGAAAATTCCTCGTCTTTCGATAAGGGGCTATATACAGTTAAGAACGTCGTAAAATTGACAAGTTGAATGATTTTGGAATGAATTTGAATGAGTGTGTGGAGCGAGTCACAGATGAACAAAATTAGCGATATTTATTACCTCCCTTTAATCAGATATACATACTTTACTTTTTTGTGTCTTCGTAAAACAATCAGACTCTTTAAAATCCACACCAGCCAATAAAATAGAATAATTTGATCGATTTGAGGAAAATGCTTATCGTCTTGAACGATTATGAAATGTGTTCAAATCCTTTTTGAGCGTTTTTGATCAATTTGAGTGAGTGTTTGAAATGAATGAATGGAGCGCTGAGTGAAAAATAATGAATGACTTTGATCGGAATGATTGTCTATTACACGATGCTACTAGCTGTTAAAAGTAGAGGATTGCGAGCCACACCCATAGACCTCCGACGTGAATTTTTATGCTACTAATCAACTAAGCACTTTGAAATATACATGGCCTGGACCAAAACTTAAACGACATTTGTCGATGTTTCATAGAGGTCAGAAATATCACCCCGCACCACCATATAGACTAATAATATACATGTACAATTATATTATTAGTCTATATGGTGGGGTGGGAGGGGGGGGGGGTATTTCGGACCCCTATGGATGTTCGACTTCATCGTCCATACTATAGCTTTACAAAAGCTGAAGTAAGGATATTTATATCATCCATCATCAAATAATACATTAGGTATGAAGGTAAGAATTCATATTTCCTCTTCTATTTGAGCCTGTGCGTGAGATTTCCAACAATTTCAAATGTGCGCAAAGCAAAGACTCTGACCATCCTGTGCATCCGCACAGTCTGTCCAAAGTCTTCACTATGCGTTTGGTAGATAGACAAGGTCTCAAAGTATCAGTAGTCCATCAGGTAACGTTATACTTACAGTATGAAGCTTTCTAAGCCTTTCCATGTTTGCACCTCACAAAAATTTCAAGTTGTTGGAAATGTCACGCACTGGCTCATTTCGATTAGATTGGTCAATGAAATGTTTGATTGGAAAGGTGGATCCGCCTAAATCTAAATTACCATAAAATATAATCACGTTTTAGCTCCGATCAGAGACAAAATATCGTTACACGAATGACGGCATTTTAATCTTCATGAACGTGTTGCGAGGAAGTATTAATCAAATATGAATGGAACTAGTTTGACCATTAAACTGACATATAAGTCTATAAAGATTAGTAAAATAACTGTGCAGACCGACCTGGATCGAAATAATTTCGCCTTTCCTAGATGCATCGATTTTGCTTGAAAAATAAACTCACGAATATTCTATGCAGAATACCTTTTATGTCCGCCGTATGAAGTAATGTATCTACCTGAATAAATATATTATAGAAAAAAAATCATTAAAAAATCGAAATAACCTCTGTTGATCTGATCATTTATTCTCATCAGTTTAAGAGTTCAAATGAACGCATAAAAAGGGAATTCGTTTTAATTCCGAAAATCGGTTCGCATGCAACCCAATCCACACAAGTATTATTTATTCGTCCTTAAAAAGGAGGGGAATGAAAACGTTGTTGAAAAGTAGAAATTGCATTTTCGTCTGCATTTTCTTCTCGAAACGACAAACAATGTTTCACTAAGTTTCCATTGGCTTTTGCATTTTTTTTCCTTTTTGGACTAGTACAGTAAGTAACATCGTGAAATTGACAAAGTGAATATTTTTTTAATGAGTTTGGTAAATGAATGAGTGTGTGGAGCGAATTTGGAGTGAACTTAAGGAGGGTATTCCAATATCGCTTATTATGTTCAGGATGAACACAATTAGCGGTATTTATTACCTCCTTTTAATAAAATATGCCAGTTCTACAAATAGCTCCCTATTTCTTCAAGAACCATTCAGACGCATATACAATTTCAATTTTGTAAGTCAAGTTGCCATGTTTTATTTATTAATATTTTTTCTGTTTATATCTTTTGAATGTGGTTGTTGATTCTATCTTTTTCGGTGAGTTTTGGGCGTTATTGCATGGTTTGAGAGAGGGTTTGGAATTAATGAATGGGGCGCTGTGCGACTGATTTGGAATGGTTTTGATAGAGTTGAATGTCAATTTCACGATGTTGATAACTGTATAAATTGTTGTGGTGTTGAAACACCTTAGGGCATTTTCATGGTCTATTACATAGTTATGGGGATCACCAAAAACTTAGGGGAGAAAAAACTTAGGGGAGAAAAAACTTCGCTGGTTTGCTTTGCGGTGATTTCTTTCTATTTGTGGGAGTCGAATTGGGTAACGGCCAATTACGGGCGATTGTCCGGGCGATGGTCGATCATCGACCGTGCCATTACCAATTTTTCACTCAACAGCCTTGTTCATGTGTTCACTTCCATTAGGAATCGGCGACCAGACGACCAGGCGACGATATCTCGCCAGCGTAGCGCCATCACCCTACGTTTAATCGACAGAGCAATTTCTGCACCGTCGCTGGTCAACAAATAAGACATCGGCGGTTATATATACTTCTCAAAGTTTGCTAAAGACCAAAACTTTTTAATACTATAATTTCAGGGAAAAAATGAAACTTGGTTATAAGAATGTTGGAAAATGGTCGATTGTTATCAGTTTATTCAAATTTTAAGAAGAAAATAAAGCTTTATAATGATAAGAAGACTTTAAATGTAGACAAAACAGGGAGACCCTAGAAATTGGTCTGTTTTCTTGTAAATTGAAAAAAAAATCGAATTAGACCAATAAAGGTGTTCTTTCAATTGCATTTTGTTCAATAACGAATATGAGAGCCGGTACTGTCTATAACAGCCTGACAGCGACTCTGCATACTCCTGATTGAGTTCTAGAGAACTCTTTGGGAAATAACAGACCATTCTTCTCTAAGGATCTGGCCGAGCTCCTGAAGTGTCCTTGGCTGGCCATGGCGAGCCGAAACTCGGACCTGTAGCTCATTCCACATATACTCTATCGGATTTTAGTCCGATGAGCGAGCGGGCCAGTCCAGACGTGGAATGCCCTCTTCTGGGCGATACTCTTTGACTATACGGGCCGTGTATGGACGGGCATTATCAGGCATTAAAATGAATCCACCCCCAATAGCACCAGCGTCAACTCTTACGTGGGTATTGAGGATTTCATTAATGTACCTACGAGCTGTCAGAGTCCCTCTTTCTAAAATAACAAGATCAGTCTGCCTATCCCAGCTGATGCCACCTCAAACCATGATGGACCCATCCCCATAACGATCGTGCTCAGCAAAGTTTGCTGCATGAAACGTTTTCCCCGGCCTTCTCCACACCCTAGCCCGCCTATCAGGCAATACCTGGACTCATCCGTGAATAGCACGAGGCGCCAGCGTCTTATGCGCCAGCCAACGTGGTCCAATACCCATGCTAACCGACGCCGACAATGAGCTCAACAGCGGAATAATAATATATGGTCTTCTTGACCTCAGGCTATGCTCATGCAGCCGTTTTCGTATTGTTTGAGTCGAAACTCGGACTCCCGAGGCCTTTTGAAGGTCGGTACATGTCTGCGTTGCCGAAGCAAACCTGTTCCTTCGGGCTTGAATTACCAAATAACGGTTTTCTGCGACGGAGGTTACTTTACTCCTACCTTCACCATGTCTCCTTACAGGTGTACCATACTGGTGTTATCTTGTCCAAGCTCTGGGCACAACAGTATGGTGTACCCCCAGTGCCATGCCAACATCACGGTTGGAAGCCCAATGCTCCACCATACCTATGGCACGCCACATTTGTTCGACAGATAAACGTCGTCTGACATTTGGATTAGCCTTGAGTAACGACTTAAAGTCAATAAAGTACTGTAAAACAGAAACTAAGCATCAACACGAAACCTGTACATGTAGAAAATGAAAAGGGACAGGCAAGAAACCGGGGTCCCTAATTTTGCACGAGTCTCGCGAGAAAATTGCATGTCAAATTTGGTAATGCATACATTAGATATCGTTTCATTACATTATTGTACAATTTTAAACGCGAACATGAAAGGTTTTTTTTTTTTTTTTTTTTTTGCCTTTAAAAAAAAAAAAAAAAAAATCAGCTCCCGTATGACAGCGAAAAAATGTGGTGCTTAGCAAACTTTGAGTAGTATATAGGCGGCAAAATAAATACATGTATTTTGTCCAGCTATCGCCGGCGTCCGGTCGACGCTAATTTATCTTATAACTGTACAAATATCTGTGTGATAACATCCCTTACCGATCGCCCTATTTTTTCCTCCAATGAAAGGCCTCTATTTCGTTTGAAATTCAAAAAATATATTCCATAACCTGGCGGTCTGCTCGTATAAGTGAGCTACGTGACTTTAGGTCATATTGGGCGGGGACTACGTTCAAAACTAGACAGTGACGTCATTATCTTGTCTGATAAAATGTCCCGAGAGACCCTTAACTTGCAATCGAGTATTTGTAATAAAAACGTTTGGTGAATGTTCTTTTGAACTTATGCTTATAATAACAAAATTAAAACGAGGAGAAAATTCTTTCATAATTTGTCTGCATGTTAATCAAGATAAAATTTAGCGGATAAATCAATGATTCGGATAATAAAATAATAATCTAATTGGTATACAGCAGTAAGAATGACATCGATGAGTTTGCTCATACCAAGTCTTTCTGTACTCCACATTTTCACATTGACATAAAAAAGAAAAGACGACAGGGTTGACACGATATAAAATCTCACTTCCTTTTTAAAAATGAATACTTTGGATTTTCTGAACGACATTTTAATAAAGTAGTTCCGCAAAGGTTCCAATTATAACAAAATGCAATCAAATGTTCCTATAAAGGGTATATGCATGCAAACTAATTGTAGAAAAAAAATACAAAATGCCTGCTGAAAGGATTCTAGGGATACACATATTTCCAAAAAGAGTGATTTGAAGCCTGTTAAGCCTGTTATAGCTGACTAATATCGAAAGCCAGTTTGAATCAGTTTGGAATCAAGACTTGGTAACTAGAACTTTTCAAGGCACTATTTTCTACTAACGTCTTGTTGCAAACTTTACAGTATTGATAATGAATATGCCGTGGTTTTGTTTCTTTGTATGGGGTTTAACACCGCCTTCAACAATTCTTTCATTATATTGAGCACCTAAAATGAATTTCTGGTATTTCTTACACCAGTGCCACCATTCCTTTTCTATTCTCCAGCTGGTATTCCACATAGGTCTACGGTTTTCAACCCATATGTGGAACACAAATAGTCGGAAAGGATGAGTGCCACCGCCGGGGATCGAACCCGGGACCTTTTAATGATAGTCCGACGAGCTTATACTGCGCGGCTGAATATGCCGTGATAGACAACTGTTTTTTCTAAAAAAGCAAAATCCCTAAAGGAGGAATAATGTCCGTAATTCTAAATCTAACTAAAAGGAATACTAAATCCTTTCGCAGAAATCACGAGGTTTTGTTCACCGAACGTTCTCAACTGATTTATCTCGCCAAATGACCAAATAATTACAGAAACCCGATGGTGATTAGCTTCGCTCCTCCCACTTTTTGTTTACCTCGATTTGATTGAAGAATGTATGACGCAACAAAAATGAATGACATCATTGATTGACGTGTAACTCAAATAAACTAGCGTTATTTGATGAAAAAATAAGTCGATCGGTAAAACAGTTATATAAGTCGATCGGTAAAACAGTTATAGTTCATATTCTGACAATTTACGCATATAACCTTGCGCTCCGCTAACGCTCCGCTTAGGTTATATCGCGTAAATTATCAGAAATGAACTATAACTATTACATATGATATTTTTTATGATATCACATAGTTATTTTTAGAACAATGATTTAATGCGGTTATTCTAAGAAACTTGCATGTCAGTTAGAAATATCGACGAAAAGAAGACAAATAGAGGTTATAAGATAAATAAAATACGTACTAAGTGTATTGTATAAAAAATATCTAACTCGGTTGTTAGTATTGATTATTGTCTCGGCAGAACCTCGACAATTTTCAATTCTCCCAACCTCATTAGATATTTTTTATATAATACACTTAGTATGTATTATATATGTACATACTGCATATGTAGAAAAGGAATCGCCGACTTTTCGGCGGTACTGATTAATATGTGACTTCAGAATTATAGAGTCGCTCTCGAACATTGTTTCAGAAGTTTTATCATCCCAACTAAAGTAACGTGACAGAGCGGTAGGTTAAATCATGACTTTGGCCGCTGTCATAGAGCAGTTGGTAGGGCGTCGGACTGTCCAACTAGAGGTCCCGGGTTAGATCCCCGACGGCCAATGGGATGGTAATCATAGACCTATGTGGGATAGAAGTTGGAGGCTAGGAAAGGATGTGGTGGTAGTACTGGTGTGAGAAATACCAGGAATCCATTGTTAGGTGCTCCAACCGTAGCGATGATGACTGAAATAATGTTGAAAGCGGCATAAAACCCCATCAAAACAATTTAATCATTATTATAGTGAAAAATAGACGCTTTGAACCAAAAGTCCTTAACACAGTTTGCCCCTAGTGATTGGTCAAAATTACATACATGTGGACTATTTTATACACTATACATAGCTAAAAATAGCTTTATATATTATGTGAACACAGGTGTGTAAATTGTAAATAATCATACATTTCGATATATTGTGTTAACAAAATGGAAGGCGTTAAAGCGTTTGTGCTCGGATACACGGGTGAAGTTGGTAAAGCCCTTGTAAAGAAGCTCGCTGGTGATGAATTCTTCAAATCCATTGTGTTGATTGGCAGACGAACAGTGGATCTACCGGACGAGTGTGGTTCAAAATTTGTAAGTAGATCCTGATTAACATAAAAATCCTCGCTTTTCAAACGTGTTAATTTGGTCGATTTTGGTTAATTTTGTATGACAAAAATACAAAAAAAAATAAATGTTTGTTTCATAGGCACTTGTTTTCCAAGTTTGCTAAGCCGCTACCATAGCGCAGTTGGTTAGGCATAAGACTTCCAATCTGGAAGTCGTGGGTTCGATCCCCGGTGGCGGCAAATATCCTTTCCGACGTTTGTCTCTCACCAATGGGTAGATAATCGTAAACCTATGTGAGATAGCAGTCGGAGGCTAGGAAAGGATGTAATGGTAGTACAGGTGAAAGAAATACCAGGAATCCATTGTTAGGTGCTCCGGCCACCGCGATATAACTAAAATAATGTTGAAAGCGGCGTTAAACTCCATTCAATCAATCAATCAATCCAAGTTTGCTACCAGTATACAATTTTCCCTATCTCAATATATATAGAGAGAAAGGGAAAATTGTATACTGGTTGCAGACTTTCAAACCATTCAAACCAAGTGCCTATGGTTTGTTTTTCTCAATTCATTCTGCGTTATAAATTACCTGGCAGGGCGTGGCTTAACAATGACATAATTTACGAGTTTACTTTTCAAAATGTTGGCCTCTTTCAAAAGTGGCTCAGTAATTGTCGCTATCGTGTGTAAACAACTGTATCTTAAAAACAAGGAGATCAACGTTCTTAGCGAAAGTGAACACATTTCATCGTTGTTGTACCAAATCCTCGAAAATTCTGAAGTTGCGGGGATCTGGTTACCAACATACGGATTCTCATTGCACGCGACTACATATCTTAGTGAGTAAATATGAAATGGATTATTTACCTGAGCCTTATATGCAATGACCCGTTACTAATGCTTCACACTGCCAGGTCAAAAATCATAGATTATACACGATATAAGCTGACCCGTTTTCATAAAATTTTAGGTCCAAAAGACAATAGACTTCGACAAAATAGAAGAACATGCTCACGCCTTTACGGATTGTACAGTGGGATTCTGTTGCCTTGGTACGACCAAGGGAAAAGCTGGAGCGGTTAGTTTTTCATTTTAAAATCACGATTCGAGGTCTATATAAACAAGTTGATTGTTGCTTAAGGAATTTGCTCTGTCATTCTCCATCATTTAAGAAAATAACAAGTCCTACCCGACGGACTCACAAACTAACAACCAACATAAACCTATGTTGTGCGTATGCGAGACGCGTGTATTGGCATCAACAGATCTAATTTACAAATACAAGTACAAAATAGCACAAGGCGGGCTTAATATTACATGCAATTGTGCGTTAAACAATCATGACAAACAGCGCAAATACGGCCTGACTCGCCCAGACAAAACCAGAGATAAAACCTGTGGTAAAAAACTCTGGAAGCCTGTACCTATTTGTCTCTATCACTGCCGATGAATGTTGGGTCTGACTCTATTTACGCTTCCGAATATCCAAGAATATCGAATTTGAATTTGAAATACGTGTTGACGCCAGGAGAGTCTCGATAGAAGTGATTATTCAAGTCAACGCCCAATCTATAAATTACTACCGCACTAAACTCTCGTGCAAAACCGGTTTGTGCAATACCCGTCCGAAAGGACAATAGTACTCGTCTATACGATGTACCGCCGAGTACTTACAATTAACAAATTGATTAAAGCAGTAGTTACGATATTTTATAACAGCACCGACGGTTTATCAAAACATAACGGTAATCCTAGTCTATATTTAGCACAGATTTCTTTGCAATTGCGTTGATTGTGATCGGTTTATTAGGGTTTACGCCGTTTTCGACTGATGTGGTCGTATTGAGCGGCTGGAGCAGCTAACCATGGATTCCTATTGTTTGTCATACCAGTACTACCACAACACCCTTGACCAAGCCTCCAGCTGCTCCGTCACATAGGTTCGCGATAGCAAACCATTGATTGACGACATTTTTATCTAAAAGGGTATTTGCGGCGGCCGAGTATCGAACCCGGGACCTTTCGAACGAGAGACAGGTGCGTTACAAACTGCACCAAGGCCTAGGACTAAAAGATATGCTTAAAAGAGCATGTTGTCATAGGACAACACTTCCAGCCCTCAGTTTTCTCTTGTGAACAAAAATCCAGTTATAACTCACAAAAAAGACCTGGCAGAGCATCTCTAGCTAATAGCTAGAATTGCTCTACCAGTTAATTTAATGTGAGCTGTAACAAGCTTTACTTGTGAATCACAAAATCCAGAGACTGGTATATCTTGATTTTGAAGAGTTACATGGATAAAAGATAATAACATAAAATAAGATTTGAATTTTTTAGTTAACTTATAAAGAAAACGGTATTAATATATAAAAGAACTATCAAAATACAAATTAATCCCTTCCTGAACAAGACAAATTTGGACAACCCTTATTTAAATCAAAGTACTGAAAGTACTGATAAGTTGGAATGCATTCGAGAGAAGGTGACCTCAAGCTACAAGCGAAATTGACGCCTCCCGCCCACCACAGGTGATCACACAATACGTCTCGTCTTTTGACGGGCGTATATAAATCAATGTATTTCAACAACGAGAGACGCTTAAAACCCTTAATCGCTATACAGGCCCGAATCTGATGAAAGAAAATTATACCAAGAAGACCAGAATGGCCCTAAACCGCTCACCTGAATTCGATTGGTCCAGTGGATCTTATCAAAGAAACTTTCTGGCAAAGATTCATTCAAACTTGCCTAATTGTTGAAGAGGAGACATTATTCGAATTATAAGCAGTCATAATATCCCTGAACAACCCATTCATTACAGAGGAGACTCAAAATTAGCCCTACCCTGCCACGCCCATATCTATCGGCTAATGAAAATTTTGCCAACAATATTTGAAGAAGGTCAGCAAAGGAAAATTCTTGTAAAGTTTCATGGAAATCTGCCCAGTGGTTCAGGAGGAGATGTCGTTCAAAGATTTTGGGCTCAAAATAAGCCCCGCCCTGCGATACCCATATTATTGGCCAATAAGAATATAGCAACAATTTTGAAAAGGGTCACCCAGGGAACATTCGGGCAAAATTTTATTGAAATATGCTCAGCGGTTTAGGAGAAGAAGAAGTTTTAAGAAAGGTGATGACACATGACGGACGACGGAGTCAGGGTGGTCCTAAAGCTCCCCTTGAGCACGTTGTGGTAAGGTGAGCTAAAAAGGAAGAAAATGATACGGACCATACAGCCGACTAATGGACGCACAGGCGACCTTATACACTCAAAACAGTTTTTATATTATTTTTTCAATAAACTTCTGCTCAATTTGAGTTATCAAGTACATTTCAATTAGAAGTGTCGTAAAGTGGACCTCAACAAGTGATTTTCCATGCTGAAAAGCTATTTTCGCAGGGAAGTCCCTTACTTCATGAGTTGGAATCTCAAGACAGTTTTTGGACGAAGCTCAATTGTGATTTCGACATTTGTGACTCCAATATTGGGCACTTTCTCGGGTCATTGACAACATTTGTGTCAAATTTTATGATTTGGGTCAATTGGGTTGTTCAGTTAGAGTGGAAAATGATAACTGTTAAAATTTACTGATGCCCGTGACATGTATGACCCCGAAATAATAGCGCATTTCTTTGGGTCATGGGCAATATTTGTGTAAGGTTTCGTTATTGTAGGTCAATTGCTTCTCCGTTTATCTAGCGGAAAGCAAAAGGTCAATGGAATGAGAGACAGACATGTTGAAATCAATATAATTTTTCTCTTCTTCTTCTGAGTTAGGGGTAAAGTTAATAACATCGGGAAATTGATAAGGTGAACGATTTTGGAATGATTTAAGCATGATGTTGAATGAGTGAGCGGAGAGAGTTTTGACTGAAATCTAAAGGAGGAAATCCAATGTCGCTTATTTTGTTCAGGGCTAACAAAATTAGCGATATAACCTATATAAAAGTTTAATCAATAGCTTTCTATTTCGCCAAGAACCAATCAGACGCTTTAAACTTCATTTTTGTCAGTGAAATCGCGATTTGGTTCTTGCTTAATTCATTTTGAATGTACATGATGATCTTATTTTTTTGATACCTTTGAGTGTTTCTGAATGGTTTGAGTGAGCGTTTGGAATGAATGAATGGAGTGCTGAGTGAGCGATTAAGAATGTTTTTTATTGAGATGAATGTCAATTTCACGATGTAACTAACTGTATGATGGTGCTCTTCAACGTGTTGATGTGTAAGAATGTGAAGAAAACAAGTTGAACTAGTTGGTTTGTTTGAAATGGCAAATTGTCTTGGTGTTGGAATGCAATTTGGCAAAGATATTCATAATTCAATTAAAGATGTGGGACAAGGGTTTTATTGGATGAATACATGTATTGGGTTTTTACAATAAAACATTCATGTAGATAACTGCAATATGACGGAAAACAAACGACAATATGTTGCAAAAATATTTATTAACTTTAAAAGTGTATCATCACTTTAAGAAAAGGTATTTATTTCGTAGCTTAGACAGAAATATACAATATAACACCTTATCAAAAGTTAAATGTGTAATAAGGTCGTTCAGAAAGAGAAACTATACCTTTAAAAGAAGCTATGACATAATTCTACGAAAAACAGGTCGCGACCTTGCCAAATAAGCAGATCACGTGATTGGTCTGTGCTATTGCCACAATACTGAGAAAACATATCGCGACATTACCAAATAAGCATATCAAGTGATTGGCTAGTGCTAATTGTCAATTGCTGACCTGATTGGACTTGACTTATCACATGATTTCCAAATATAGTAATGCAAACATGTGATACTAATATATTCGTACGCAACTTTCAATAAATATCGTTTAAAACATAAATTAGTGTGTTAATAATATACACGAAGTGATAGTTGTGTAATTGTACAGCATTATTACTTTTCGATGAAATAAACTGTAAATATGTCAAGTTGAGATGTACAAAATAGGCCGAAGTGTATTCACATCCTGTTCACGTGATATGTGTTCTCAAAAAACCCGAAATGAAATTATCTTGTGTTCATTTTGCGGTTTTGTTAAATCTAAGTTGGAATTGCTCCGCATTCCAACTTAAAAAGGGCATTGATATTGTAACTGTTACTTATTTATAACACAGTTAACCTATTTTACATTTCAATTCCTTTACTCAACCGAAAAGCATGTAAAAAACGCTGAAAATACTAATTGTTATTTGCTATAAACGAAAATTAAATCAAATTATATATAAGCCTCTTCCGTTTTTGTCGCAAAAGTGAAAGGGATAAAATAAAGTAGATTGTAACTGAAAAGGCCGTTTCTGCGTTGTTTGTCTTGAACACATAGCACAGTGGTTATTACGCAAAATGTAAGTGTCCAGCCTCGGTAAGCGTTGGTTTTGACCACGTGATAATCATAACAGAATTTGATTGGTTGTCAGTCCTACAACTGGTAAATAACCGTTCGAGAAAAAAATCAGAGCAGTAATATTGTAACTGCTACAAAATTATTATACAGTTAACCTATTGTACGGTTCAACTCCTTTACTAAGCCGAAAATCTTGTTATAAACACTGAAAAAACTAACTGGTAATTACTAAAATTGAAAATTACATCAAATTCTTTATTTGGCGCAAAAGTAAATAAGATATATAAAGACAAAAAAAGGTTTGTAGATTATGACTGATAAGGCCGTTTCTTCTGTGCTTGAAAACACATAGTTAGGCGCGAACACATTGCTCAGCGGATAAAGGTAAAAATGTTATGTGTCAAACTAATTGGAGGTCTCGAAAACAGTATATATACTGAGCGACTTTAAAAACGCAACAAAGTAAATTGTAAAATTGAGCTAGGAAAAGAATATTGTGTTTTAATTAAATTGAGCTAAAATCATACAAAGAAGATACTCTGTTGAATCGACTTAATCTTTTTTTGATATCACGCTTTGGTTAGTTTTGGCATAGCAATCTACTGTTCACGCTTTCTTTGTCATTACACTTTTCATGGTTGATTGATTTAACAAATCAGAAGTATGGAAGGTAATTAACAAGAGACATTTCAAAAACCGTTAAAAGAAACGAAATCAACTCACTTACTTTGCAAAGACTACTCCGAATCGAGTGGGTCAAAGGGTAAATTGTTCCTTAGAATCGGAACGTCGTTAACCACGATTAGACTAAAAAATATTGATTTATTTCATTAAAATTTGAACATCAGTAAGGTAGGACCTTGCCAATAAAGAGTTTCAGAAAACTTTACGTGTTAAAATGGCGTTAGAGTCATGCCGTAAACACGCTCAAAATGTCATCTTAGTACTAAAACCCACATGCCTGCTAAGAGTAAAAAAGCGTGAACAGACTTTGTTTGCCAAAACTGCATTCACATGAACAACGTTTGTGGAAAAGCATGTAAATGACGTCATTTCTGGTAAAAAAAAAAAGACGTTTTGGTGCCGTCTTTAGACCAAACGTACTAAGACGCAGTATTGATGATTTGTTTTACCCCTTGATTCATTCAACTTAACTCTGAAATTTGATTTGCCTTTGTTTCATTTGAAAAGAAAATATCGTCCTAACAATAAGGCTACGGAGAAATTTAAACTTTCGTGGGTATGTTTAAAAATGTCTCCGTAATGGGAATACAAGAAAGTGTTTCAAAATGATATTTGCTGTTGGATTAAAGGTAACAAAATCAGTATATTTCAGTCTGGGGTCTTTCACTTACATATGCATTTTAGTGATATTTTTGAGTATTGCGTTTTTAAAGTCGCTCAGTATATAAATCGGGCTTCACAGCTCGATTTAAAACCCTTTAGGTCGAACTTTAAACAGTCATTGTTAGTGATTGGAAGCCGCTGAAAAAAAACCTACTTATATTGATACGAATACGTAACACAAACGGCCTAAAGATATTTTAAATTTTGTTGAAATAAATTTTATAAATTATTAAAGCTTTGTCGTTGTTGTTTTGTAGAAAAACTTCGTGAAGGTCGATCGTGACTATGTTGTAAATTCTGCAACTGTTGCCAAGGAGCAAGGATGCCAACATTTTCATCTGGTCTCGTCCAAGGGGGCTGATAAGAACGGCTGGGTGCTTTACACAAAAACAAAGGTAAAATAAATATCTGCCCTGCATTCAGCATGACAAAACGGCGCAAACAGTTCGCATGTAAAGCGGGTGTAAAATGCAATTTTTTGCGCTGTTGTATCATCCTGAACGCAGGGCTGGATTTTTATAAATCTCTACTCAATGGTAATACTGTACCAATGACCAGATAGCCTCTTTCTAAATGGGTCAGGCCAGTCACGTATCAATGTAAAAAGGGACATTGTAGATAGAAAAAAGATTTACTCGTTATTGCAATAGAGTCAAACGTTTTCATCTCTCACCTCGCCTCCGCACATTTCCCTTAAATTTTGGATTCAAAGACACGCAGAAAAGAATCCTAACACGGCTTTCCATCCCTCTATATCTTCAGCTTACGTTAAGGTGTTTCTAATGTCATGTTCTGTTCATTCTCTATTGTTGTCTTCTGCCTCCAAGTCCTTCTGCTTTGACTTACGTTACCCTGCATGATGGTCTTGACAGGACCAGACGAGCGAGATCTCGCTCGATTTTCTCCAAGCTTTAAAATAATGATTTCATAAACAAAAGGATCGTTTCTTTTGAAGAATGGGTCATATTTGCATGTATCAAAGGAAAAGGGGGCTTATGAAATTTGATGAAAAATATCCTCGTTATCGCCAAATAGTCCATTATTTTCATCAGATTTTCTTGAAACACCCACAAAATGCTTGTACTAAAAATGGATAGTAACTTTAAAAAATTTGTCGAGGATGGCAAGTATCACGGGAAAAAGGTCCATATGGAAATTTAATAAAAATATCCTCATCTGTCGAATAGTCTACAGTTAGATCTAACTTTCTTGAAACATTCACAAAACTGTTGTACTAAAAAAAGGTTTGTTTTTTTGTGTCTTTTTTTTCGAAAATGGGTCAGGTCTGTCAAGTATCACGGGAAAAGGGGCTTTATGGAAATTTGATAAATATATCCTCATAATTACAAAAGAGACAAACGTTTTATCTTTTTTCTTCAAAGCTTTACACAATAAGTCTGCCAACTTCTAGATAGTTCTCTTTGGAAATGGATCAGGTCTGTCAAATATCATGGAAAAGGGAGTCATTTGGAAACAAGATTCAAATAATTTCGTTAATGTAATAGTGTCAAAGTAATCATCCAATTTGCTTTCACAAAAATATTGAAAAAAATGAAACTGTATCTGAAAAATAGTAGTGGCGGATGGGGGGGGGGGCGCATTAGAGTTTCACAAAACTTTCTTGTTACTTGTAGGGAGAAGTTGAACAAAGATTAACATCTCTAGAATTACCAAAGTTATCTATATACAGACCAGGGTAAGTCATGTAATTTAAATTTCGAATGCGCTTTTTTATGATGAAGAAAATTATGGTTGGATGAACAAGTCGTTTCATACATGTATATACAATTTAATCTAGTTTATTCCTTCAGATTTCGTGCATTCTGCTTGGCTGGAAAGTCCCATAAGAAATCTGCTTTATTGTTAACAAATCTTTACAGGTTTTGCTTGTTGGTATTAAATTAACAAGTTATGAAGAGAAAATTAAATTTATTAATTTCATAGAGGTATGAAACTAATCACACTAATGTGTGTATCCGCTTCGCGTATTCATACAGTGTGATCATGTTTTAGTTTAATATCTTAATAAAATCAACAAATAATATCTTCATCTCTTAGTTGTCACGAAAAACTGTTTATATATTTCATTCGTTATAAGGAAAATGCAATTGTATTTACAGAGTATTGCTGTGTAAACGTGTTGAGTCCCGGCCAGGTGAGCGGTTTTTTGTTACCTTGTTAAAGCCGCTGACAGCGTTATCACCGACGGCGATGACTGTACCAGTCGAATATGTTGCTAGAGCCATGATCAGTAGAACGAAAAACCCAACACAGGACTCTTGTGAAATTCTTGAAAATGCGAAGATACACGAGCTCGGGAAATAAATGATATGCAAATCGTCATGTAAAATGTGGACCATTGTGGGCCCGGCTATCGATCTGTCTGTCTGTCTGCAAAACTAAAACAAAAAGCTTAATTGTCAATTTCTTCAAACCTATTTGAATACAATGATCATTTCTCACATGATAATAGAATAATGATACGCAATTGCCGGCACCAAGGTCAATGCCATGTGACAAAAGTCAAAGTTATCTTTCAAGGTCAATCTTATAAAAGAGTTTCAGGTTCGGGGAGTATTTGTGTTTTACAAACACATCTTTTTATCAGGGTTTGAAAAAAAACGACAAAAAAGTTTCAAAAATTGTTGTCTTGCAATAGGGTTTGATACTTTTTGAGAGCCTTTTGATCCGTGTCCGAAGTTATAAAACTTTTCTCAACTGAGATTTTTTCTCAAATTTCAATTTCAATTTCAGGTTAAACCTGTTATAATATCAATCCATCTTAAAGATATAAACCTATAATGAAGTATTAGTAAGGTGGGGTTTTTTTTAAAAACAAAAAAACTTACTAATATTTTTCAAAATACATACATCTTTTCAGTTTATAAGGTGAAGAAAATTCGCATGAAAAAAATGTTTATAATCTCGGGCCCAGGTATATTATACAGTTAGTTACATCATGAAATTGACATTCTGATTCACCTCAATCAAAACCATTCTAAATCGCTCACTCAGCGCTCCATTCATTCCAAACACTCACTTAAACAATTCAAATACGCTCAAACCCATTGAAAAGTATAGAATCAACAACGTCATTCAAAATATTTTTTTATAAAAAAATCGCGATTTAGCGTCTCATTGGTTCTAGAAGAAATAGGAAGCTATGTATAGAACTTGTTTGCATTTTTTTATTAAAGGGAGGTAATTAATTTCACCGATTTTGTTCATCCTGAACAAAATTTGCGATAAAGGATTACCTCCCATTAAATTCACTCAAAACTTGCTACGCACACTCATTCAATTTCATTCCTAAATAATTCCAAAATCATTTACCTTGTCAATTTGTTGTTGTTAACTGTATATTATATTCCCCTCAGTAAGCGAACAACTTTTGACCCTATTCAACCTGTGAAATCTGATCTGGTCTGAGCGCCGAAAACAGTTTTACGCCTGAGTATTAACTACCTGTAATCTGTTGATAGATATATTTTTTATAGAAAAACAATAAAAAATGAAAAAAATATACGCTCTTGCGATCGTTATACTTTATTAGCTAAAAAGAACCATGCGCCTTGGACTCCCCCTATAGTATCCCGCTAGCTCAGTCAGTAATGCGTTAGGTTCTTAATCCTGAGGTCGCGAATTCGAACTATAACTCGGAAATATTTCATCCGACATTTGACGAAGGATACACATTCGGAACACCACTCGGCCAATCTCACGATCAACCTTGAGTTAAAATGGCGTTAGCCCTCGAAACTTTGAGTGAAAACATTCGACGTCGCCAACGCTACTCGTTCGAGTCACTGACGTGAAACCATCGTATCCTTATATAAATATCTTTAGATTCTTAAATAAAGGCTGAAAAATTTTAATTTTCGAGAATGACGAATCATTCTCAAAAATTAAAATGTTTTCAGCCGTTTTTTACTATAAAAGATTAAAATCTACAGTGCTAGTTCTTCTTACACTTTTTCCTACCTACAAAATGCACGATTTTGTTACATACCCATCCGCCTTACATACATCCGAGGTCTGTTGCAGTTTACGGAAATGGCCGAGTGATGTTCCGAATGGAAAGATACTGTGACACTGAGCGTCATAAGTCTCTCACCAATGGACGGATAGATAGTACTCCGGATCGGGATGAGCATCCAGTAGCTCGCCGGGGTGAAGTGTTGAGGTTCTACAGGTGTGAGAAACAACAGGAAGCCACGGATAGGCGCAGCAGCCGCCGAAATATAATTGAAATGATGTTGAAAGCAGCGTTTAAATCCAAATTTATCAATTAATAAATTAACTCCCTCCTTCACTTCCACGACTTCCGGGGATAATGCACGAAATTTAAGTGCGAAAAAAGTCGCCGTCATAGAACAGTTGTGGTACGTCGGATTATTTTTAAAGGTCCCTGGCTCGATACGCGAAGGCGGCACTCAGCATTTTCGATCATTTGTTTCCTTCCAATGGGTTGATAATTGTTGACCTATGTGGGATAGCAGATGATGGTACTATTGTGAGAAATACTACGAATCCGTTTTTGGTGCTCAGCCAGCCGCCACGATATAAATGAAATATTGTTGAAATCGGCGTTAAAGCGCATACAAACAAACAATTCACGTCCACTAGATTTTGACAATTCTGCCATGTGTTCAGGATGACAAAATGACACAAAATGTTGGCAAATTATATTCCGCTTTGCACGCAAGTACATGTGCAAAGCAGACGGTAAAATTGACAAACAGTTTGCATGAGAATAATGTTATATTCAATAATTTTCTTTTAAATGGCTCGAATATAGGGAAACATGCAGTAACCGAAGTTGGTTTCTGTTTATCTTCTGGTGAGAAAGCGAAATATGCGATCGCAGAGCAGCTTTAACATTATTTATATAATTAGCTAAAATGTTTTCGGAGAAACTGAACACGCGATATTTCGAGTTGTGTTGTTGTCGTTGTCGTCCGACGGTCGCACGAAAACTTTGTGATATCTATTAAAGACATTCACTTGAAACCGTAGAATATATGTTAGCTATAGAGAAACCAACTTATAATATTAAGAGAGATAGGGCGAATTGCACTCTTTCACTGCATTTTAAATGCCCCTTTTCGATTTTTACTATTGCTAAGATTCCTATTGTGGAGTCTGAAAGGTTCTTAAGAAAAAAGTTAACCACCGGGCAGATGGACTGACGCTTTACCGTGACACAACGTCATGAAAATAGCCAAATTCGCGATTCTTTAACTAGTGGAGAAATAGCAGGGACATGGAAGAAATATAAATTTACAAGGGAAATAACCAAACGAATCTCTCTGCATGTTATTGTGTATGAATTATCGACCGTTTTGTTTACCAATACACATGTTTAAAAATGCATATAATGATACAGTAGAACACGATCTATGTGTAATTTGCATGGCGTTATAGGACAATATTCAGAAGTTGAACGCTTCCATGTCTAATCAGGCGTGTTTTATACTCGGATATACCGGCGCGACAGGTCGTGCTGTTGTGCAGCAGCTTATTAAAGATGATTATTTCCAGAGAATTGTTCTTGTTGGCAGACGAAAATGTGACATGCCGGAGGGAGCAGACGACAGATTTGTAAGTAGGACTATAATACGTGTTTTTGTTTGTTATCAATGACTGCATTATTGCGTAAGTAAGTAAGTAAATATTTTATTATAGTGACATGTGTATACAAATAGAAGAATACAGTTATGAAAACGTACAAAGTTACACCCGGCCCATGGGCCTCTATGTCACTGATTCCCAAACAGAAAAAAGATTATTGTACTAGTAAATACAAAATAACTTTGTGATAAGGGAGAAGTAACTTGTTAAATCGTAACAAGTTCGTAACGATTTACTATATGATAGTTGGGTTTGATTTACCTGAGATTGACCTCTTAAAAATCATTCTCAAGTATTAGAATAATTTACAGCCTAAAGATCGGTTTAATTGGCCTTAAATTGACCTGCGTCACGTAGACTTTTTCGTATTGGCTGTGATTAATATTCAAGTTGTCATTTGATTAAATATATAAGGTAATTTTTCAATTAAGGTCAGGCTAGGGTCGACTAAATTAAACTAGATCTTTATGTCATAATCGCTATTTCACGTGCTTCGCAGGCATAAACTGCTTACAGTAGCCAATTAAGTTTATATTTTGCACATTAATAAAATATGTCAGTGTTATGTTGTTGTTTTTTATTTCAAGATTTTTTTTTTCATTAAGGTAAATTGACTCAATTCCTGATCAACTTAGCTTTTTTAATCCGCAAATATCGATATTGCATAAGTGAAACTATCTGGGTTGGCTAGGCAGATTAGATGGAACGGGTGAATGATTTTCTTGATCGTTCTGCCTTCCTGTATCAGTTTTACGGTCGGTCAAAGTGGAAAAAGACCCTCTTTTTCGAATATTTTACGAAGTCTATAGATGTTCCTTTTTAGTTTGTCTTGTCATATATTTGAATTTACGATTTTTTTTCTTGGCATTCTGAGATGGACCCATTTTGCACCATGGGTTACAATTTTGCCTTCAGGTTCAAGAGACTGTGGACTATGATAACATAGGAGAATACAGTCACGTGTTTAAAGGTTGTCAAGTGGGATATTGTTGTCTTGGTAACACGGATGTACGGAATATGAAAGTAAGTATACTGATTTTTAGCTCCACTGGCCGAAAGGCCAGCGGGCTATTGTCATGGCGGGGTGTCCGTCGTCTGTGCGTTCGTGCGTGCGTGCGTGCGTCCGTGCGTCAGTCCGTCCGTCCGTAAACTTTTACTTTAAAAATCTTCTCCTCATAAAGTACTGGATGGATTCCAATCAAATTTCACAGGAATGTTCCTTGGGTGACTCTCTATCAGATTCCTTCAAAGATTTTTAATTGGTTGAAAATCATGGCTGTAGTGGGCGTGGCTAATTTCCATATATGGTAATAGGTGGCTTTTCTCAGAAACTAATTGATGGATATAAACCAAACTTCACATGAATATTCCTTGAGTGGCCCTCTATCAGCCTACAAAAAATCATTGTGATCAGATGAAAAATGTGTATTTTATGGGCGGAGGTCATTTCTATATATGTTATATAGTGAAAACTTTAAAAATCATTTTCTCATAATCTAAACAATGGATATCAACCAAATTTCCCTGGAATGTTTTTGAGTGACCATCAACAAGTCTATAAAAAATATTGTGATCAGATGAAAAATGTGTATTTTATGGGCGGAGGTCATTTCTCTATATGTTATATTGTGAAAACTTTGAAAATCATTTTCTCAGAATCTAAATGATAGATATCAACGAAATTTTACATGAATGATACTTTAGTGACCCTTTATTAGTCTAGCAAAAATTATTGTGATCAGATGAAAAATATATATTTTATTGTCGGAGGTCATTTTCCTAAATGTTATATAGTAAACTTTGAAAATCATTTTCTCAGAATCTAATCAATGGATTTCAACCAAATTTTACTAGAATGATTCTTTAGTGATCCTTTATCAGTCTATGAAAAAATATTGTGTTCAGATCAAAACTATGTCTTTTATGGGCAGAGGTCATTTCTTCAGATAGGTTATATGGTCCAATATCCAATATAGGGTAAAACTAACCACCCTGAAAGGTTAATCAGATGGATTAGATATCATGGAAATTTTATTTCTGTGAAGTTGTATCAGTCTGCAAAAAATATTTTGATTAGATGAACAGCATATTTTTTTATTGGCAGAGGGTATTATAACATATAAAGTGAATATTTGATCACCCTTTTGGTATCATCTCAATGATGAATTTTTCTAGACTTGTTCAATTTAATATGTGTAATGATTATAGATTAGAAGGAACAAAATTTTCGTTGAAATTCAAATGTATAGAAACATTAGTTGAAATAAGTAGCCTCAGAATACCCCCTCAGAATTGGTGAGTTTAGTTGAACGAAGGGTGAATCTGCACAGAGTGTAAAATGATGTTCTGACCTCCTGACATTCAGAGTGGGGTAGAAAGAGTTGAGTTGACTGCACTGTAAGGCATTGGGCAGAATAAAAAAAATATATTGGTTTGAATATTTTACTTCTTACTATCATTAGTTAGAATTTTGTTTTGATGACAAACAATTGTTGTGAAGTAACATCTTTTAGTAGTGTTTAACTAAAAGTGGAAAGATCTACAATCAAAATTTTGCAGACAAAGTACCAGTATATTGTGCAGTAACATTCTGTTAGTGTTGAAATTCTTATGTTATGATTTTAACAAAATTTCACTAGAATGCACAAAATTATTGTGATTAAATGAAAAATATTTGTGTAACAGGTAGATGTCAATTTTCAATGTTATTCACTGATCATGAATTTTTTATGCAGAAATATTTCAGCATATGACCCTTATTTACTTGAAATAAACATCCACTCATTCATTCACTTCAATTCTCATTTAAACAGCTTCATCATCCTCTAATAGTCATTATCACGATATTCAGGCCTGTGGAGCGAATCAGGCGCTCAAGCGCCTCTAGTCTAAGCATGTGATATTTTTACCAAATAACTAACGAAGCGTGTATTTACTACCCTGTTGATGGCTTTATGTAGTGTTCAAAGACGTGCTAAAAAGAACAGTACGCTAAATTTACGTCATATAGAAAAAAAGTCGCCTGAATTTTAACAAGTGACAAGACGTCCAAAAGATGTCGACATCTTTTTTCTTGGAAATGGAGGTATATGTTCATTAGGCAAGTCTTACATTCTGATGCCGTAAAGAAAATAAAAGTTTAGTCAACATGTCGAGATATAAATCGACTTGTCATCGTAATAAGGACAAATTGTAGAGTTCAATACGTCTATGCAGACCAGTATATGTCCTCAGTAGGGGGGTACATATAAGTCCTATAAAGTTAATTGTTAGGACGAAATTCGATCGAAATAGGGTAATACATGTATCATGAAAACGAATCTCGTGGATTTTGAACGGCGTTATCAAAAAAGGCGTCCTCTCTTATTGTTTCTGGGTTGCTGTTATTGTTTTGTTGTTGTTATTTTTTTTCAACTATTGAAATATTCACTGGATGAGCTACACAAGGTGTTGGATTGATATGTATCTATGAAGATTAACATCAGAAAAGAATTGAAGACTGTTAAATACAATCTTCTATTCTTTCCTGGTGTTGATTTCCAGGATGGACTACGGACTTGCACATGATTGTTTTGAGAGAACTGGCTATTTATTTGTGAGTCCCAGACCCTTTAAAGCATGTCGCAATTTGTTCGAACCTCTTTTACAGACATCCTGGATCCGCTAGTGTAAAAGCAACAACGTAAAGTTCTATACGGCTTTATTCCCGAGTTATTTCTCAAGTTACGTTTTATGTGCAGAAATGTATACTGTAGGCTTATATACAGACAATTACATAAAAAATCCATCAGCGATTCCCACTTTTAAGCAACGTGAATTTCATTACCACAGATTTATTGAATCAAAAAGAAAAAAATCCCCTCTTTGATAGATCAGCAAAATTGCGATATCTGATTTGTTTTTCTCTTTACAATTTTCAGGAGGGTTTTCAGAAAGTAGACCGTGATTACGTCATCAACACAGCTGCCGTTGCTAAGGACGTTGGTTGTGAACATTTTCATGTGGTGACAGCGGTCAATACAGGCATTAACAGTAGCTGGAGTTATAGAAAAATGAAGGTAACAATATTGCAATTTATTCTGATAAAAAAAAATCTTCGCAAAATTGTTACAAAATCAGATTGCTCAAAGCATTGGGTGCACTGTATTTGAATAGGTTTTTTATTTTTTGAAAATTGAAATTTAAAGCTTGTTTGCTTTTGAAAAAAAAGGTAAAGGGTGATATAGACAAAGATTAGACTGCACGTATCATGTCGTTTGTGAAGGTTGATGTTTTGTTGATAGATCTTGTCAAGAAGGGAATATTCCGGGTTAAGCATAATAAGGTTTAACCCATCAAACAGACATAGTATTTTTCAATATATATACAATGCATCTAGGTTTATTTATTAGTTCTGGTGGTTGGTCCCGATACATTGATTTTTTAGGAAAACACGGATGCTGGACTGAGAAAATTACTTGGAAATTTCGGATTACAATGAGATATTGCAAGACAAAATCTAACAATGAAAGAAAACAATAGGTACGATCTATAATTTTGACTTCAGATTAGTTTTTTCGTAAGAAGTTTACTAAAACGGACCACTGACGCTTATTATTGATAAGTAAGTCCGCATCAATCATTGAAAGAAGCATTTAAGAGTCAAAATCTGGCACATTGATTTTAGGGGATAATATTGATGTTGAACTCGGATAATTTCTGTGAAATTTCAGTTTTCAACTTTTTACTTCTAAATGCTTTTAGTTAATGAGTTGGTTCTTGGTATGCGATTTTCAATTGGTTTCAACACAAGTATGCGTTTTGTTCCGTTTGAATTAAAAAAAAAAACCCAACTGATTCTGTGCTTATCTTACGTGCGATTGGGGCCTTGAAATTGCCATACAATACTTCAAATAGTGTTATTACTTGTAATTGTTTATCTGATGTTTGACTTTTATTTCATAAACAGGGCGAGGCGGAGGAGGGACTCAAACGACTCAACTTTACGCATCTGGCCATACATAGACCTGCGTAAGACCTTTACGATATCTTCCTATCATCTCATTTATAGTTGACAGTGACGGTTTCAATGGTTTTAAATTTTCTTCAACATTTTTCATACACATTTAACACGACCATACAGCCGAACCGCTAGAATTCGAGAACAAGTTTTCTATAAAAAGTGAACAATGTTTCGGGTTGAACTCACATACAGTAAAGAGATGTTGAATATTGGCGACCGGTTAGTTAAGTCGGTAGAAAACTCGCCCTTTAGGCAAATGGTTCGAGCCCCTGACTGGATGCATATTTTTCTCTCACGTGTGACAATAACCTATAATGACCCGTTTCTTAAAATCCTCACACTCCTTACCCAATCGGGAACCCTCGGCGATTCTACGGAATAGACCTCGGGAATAATAAGGGCGCAGTCATGAACGCACGTGGGTTTATATGACGTCACAAACATGACTGAGGATGACGCTGCGAAAAACAAAATCAACGTAAAGTAAAAATTGGGCATATTATGATATGAAAACAAAACGCAGTGTTTTACAGCGTTTTGCTTTCAAATCATTACATGCAAAAAGATCTACAAAGACAAATTTAAAACATTAAATGAATATACTTTTCTTCAAGCGTAATAACCAAAGTACCACCAAGAGCTGAATAACCTAAAAAATGACCATGATTACTCCATTTACGTCCGAGGTACTTTCAAGTTTACGGAAAAGTCCGAGCGATGTTCCGAATGACTCCTTGCCGTCCCCTGTGGCTATACAGCCTCTTTTGTGTAGCCCCTGGTCGGGTTTTTAAAGATTAATTTTTATACAGTTAACAGACAAGATGACTGATTTCGGATGATTTTGGATTGAAAATTGAATGAGTGTGTGCAGCGAGTTTTTAGTGTAAAGGGAGGTCATCCAATAGGGCCTACCGCTTTTTTCGTTCAAATTGAACAAAATTAGCAACATTTATTACTTCCCTTTAAAAAACCTAGTTTATAAAATCGTAGAATATTTTTATCGATTTGAATGAAATGTTGATCGTCTTGGATGATTTTGAAATGTTTCCTACGATTTCGGAGTGTGTTTGATCGATTTGAGTGAGTGTTTGGAATGAATAAATGGAGCGCTGAGAAGGCGATTTAGAATGGTTTTGATCGGAATTAGTGTCAATTTCACTATTTCATAACTGTAGCAACGTCCATATTCTCTTGTTCATTTCAGGCATATACGAGCCAAAAGAGAGAACCCCATTTGTTTACAGTCGTGCGGAGAGAAAGTCTACTTCTGTCTGTGTTTTCCTTGCCTTTTCTGTTGTTGTACGAAAACAAAATTAATCAGAGTTGAAACTATCGCAGCAGCCATGTTGTATAAAACCAAAAATCCACCCATAGACAGCATAGAAACTTTGGAGAACCCGGATATAATTGATGCAGCACAGGCGCTAAGTACAATGTAAACCCGTGTCTTGGATTAAAATGACGTGTGATGTATCTTACTTTAGAATTAATTGAAAAAATGACATGAGAGTAAGGCTACAATTTGCTATGATTAAATGTCAAATAGATTTGCTTGAAAATTGAAAGGTGATAATTTGTGTCTTGGCGACTTAAATATTGTGATAACAGCTTGATTAAAGCTGTTGTTACGATATTTGAGTCGCTCATCAACGGATTTATGAATTAACTTACTGTGATGTTAAAGTTGAAGAGAGTTTCTCTAGAAATGAACGAGCCCCCAATTAATTAACAAGAATCTATTTAAGCTACAGCGCCTTGTACAGAATATAGGTATATATCAATTACGCCTTTACCTTAAACAATGGCCTGTAACTGCGAAATAGCGTCGTTGGGTAGCTAAAATGTATAACATTTAGTATTATTTGAAATAATCTCTGAACCGTAACGCTAAATCTAAAAAAATCCGTTTAATAAATGTATTAAAATATATTGGTTCTATCAGAGGTCAATTGCAAGTCGAAGCTCAGAAATTCTTTCACTGGAAGGTATATCGATCATTCTAGATTCAGAAAATAAGTAATGCGCGAAAACTTTCTACCCCAGTCAGTCTGCGTAGTCCGCGCACTCTGACAAGGATCGACACTTTACGCAATATCCAGATGGTCCCTTTTCGCTTGACGGGTAAAAATATGATGTTTTGGGAAGAAGTTGATAAAAGACTAAAAACTATTTAAGTATATATAAGAATTTTGAATTTTCATATTTTGTATTGTTTCAGTTATGTGAAAAAATATTTTGAGAAAATATTTCTTTCTCCTTGCTACTTTCTCGAATGCATACATGTTAGTATCTTATTCTGAGTTAAATAAAGCGTTTGCGACACGTTTCAGCGATGCTACTCGGCTTTGCACGTATACAAACTTGCACAGTGGGATACAGTTATAAAACGTTCACAAACGTTTATTGCTTCCCACCCGCGGAGTAGGTTCGGTCGCTGTTTATCAATCCTGACAGAAACGTTCATTCGCAAAGTTCGCGCCTGACCTTGGCATTAATCTCAAGGACTAAACAAACTGTTCCATATACCTAGTCGTTAACGCGTGAATTTCACCTTGCTTCAAAAATTGCTCTGTTATATTCTGGATATATATATAATACGTACTTAGTGTTGGGTATGAGAAAAAAATATCTAATGAGGCTGGGAGAATTGATCATTGTCGAGGCTCTGCCAATAACATTTTCTCTTCATCAACTAGGCAAACGTAAATGGAACTTTGCCAGAAAGTTTCTTTGGTGAGATCCACTGGACCAATAAAATTCAGGTGAGCGGTTTAGGGCCACTCTAGCCCTCTTGTTTCAATCCTAAGTTTATACATTTATCTGAATTCATAGTGTTGTGTCACTATTTTTCTGTATACCTGTGGCCGTCGTCATGGCGCAGTTGGTAGCGCGTCGGCCTTCACGAGGTCACGGGTTCGAACCGAGGGCGGCACTCATCCTTTCCTACTGTTGGTCTTCTACCAATGTCTTGATAATCAATACAATACAACTCTTTTTATTAAAAAACCACGTATGGTATAAACATACAATAGGGTTATAGAACACAAGATCAAAAACAGTTATGATTAGATCGAGATAAGATAAATGAAAGGAAAAAAGTAATTTATCTAGAACAAAGTTGATCTAATGGGAAACCAGATAATAGAGTAAGTTTTTCTTTTGTTTACTGTAAATGATTATTCGGATGGCCTATGTGGGATAGCAGCTGGAGGCTAAGAAAGGGTGCAATAGTAGTACTGCTTGTGAAATACCGGGATTCCTTTGTTAGGTGCTTCAGCTGCCGTGAAACAATTGAAATATTATAATAGCGGCATTAAGTCCCATATAATCAAACAAACAAATCTGTTAAACTTTCAAATTGTGCTATAGTACATATTTATCATGGTTATGTCTTTCTCGACTTTTCATGTTAAATGTTCTGTGATTTGTAATATCGGTCATAATTCATTATTTTGTCGAACATACTTTGAAATCCGATATAGTTCGTCCTACATTATTTAGTAAATATTCATTTGATTTGTCATGTAAATTTATTCCAGGATAAATGAAATACTCTTGGAGGGGACAAATCTTCCTATATGCTGAATTATAGGCCCTGCGTTTAGGATGACAAAGTGGTGCAAACTGTTGCCTTTTGCATGCATGTGCGCGTGCGAAGCGGGGTATAATCGGAAGTTTGCGTGGTTTTGAAAGCAGGTCTGGACTTACATTCCTTCCAGCTTTCCAGCATAATTTACTCTGTCATCACGTTTAAGATTATTTAGGAGATTATCCATGTAAGGGACATCCATGCCATTCCGGGTTTTCATTGACACGACTTCCCATCTGTGAAATGAGACGGAGTATTATATCTGAAATGTATTATTCATGGTGACAATCCTGCCTTGCGTTCAAGGTGTAGAATGGGTGTAAACGTTTGGATTTTGCACTCCTCTTTGCAGATAAGTACAAGTGCAATGTGGAGTACAATTATTAAACGTTCCACTGACGTTTTCATTTAGAAATGATTTATGACATGTATTTTGGATATCATATTGTTTTCGTATTTATTTTTTTCATTAAAGAAAACGTTATGTATGAGCAGAGTTTTGTTTTTGCTTGCTTTATGTTAAAATTTCGAAAATTATTGACCTAACCTTGAAAATTTCATGCAATTCGACCATAGTAAAATTTAGAGTCTGGGTTAAATGTAAAATTTCGAGGCATAAGCGAAATACGTAGAAAGTATTAAGTATCTATGAATTAACTCTGGATATTTTCTACTATCAGATTTCTCAGGGTCTACGATTGTTCAACGCTCCATCATTTAAAAAAAATCAAATAATTCCGTGGTTTTATTGGCTGCTGGGGAATTTAAAGCGCCTGGTTGATCTCTGAAGTCAGAGTAAGTCACACGAACGGAGTAGTACGTATATTTTATTAATAGGAGGTAAAAGATATTGCTAATTTCGTCCAATACTTCGATCTTCGAAGGACGATTGAACTTCCACGAGACTAAAATTCGCGGGAAATATTAAAATTGCTCTAACTGATGAGGGATATTCTTTTTTAATTCATTGGGTTATGAATCCAAAAACTAAATCACACTCGCTTTTGAATATTCGAAGCCCTCTTTGGCGCTCTTTAAACACCAGTTCTCTGGCACAGTGAGCTTATAAGCATTAACAAACAATCACAAAACAAATACTCGTACAATCACTTTTTCTCACGATCGACAGAAGTACAATTTAATATTATTGTTTTTCGTCAATTTTTGCGCATTCTGATTGGCTGAAAAATGGTTTTAATCTCCAATGAAAATAGTTTTGAGATTGCAGCTATTTTTTAAGTTTGTGCACAAAGCAGTCCCGCCTGAAATCTGTCATTTTATGGAGATTTTTTTTTCAGTTTTGCATTATATATATAATACATACTGAGTCTTTTGCATGGAAAAAAATATCTAACGAGGTTGGGAGAATTGATAAGTGTCGAAGCTCTGCCGAGACAATTATCAATTCTCACAACCAAGTTAGATATTTTTTCCTTACAATTCACTAAGTACGTATGATGTATATCTTATAACCTTTATTTGTCTTCTTTTCGTCGATGTTTCTAACCAAAATGCAAGTTTCAAAAAATAACCGCATGATATCATTGTTCTAAAAATAACTATGTGTCATCATAAAAAATATCATATGGGATGTTATCACACGGATATTTGTATAGTTATAATATATTTTTTTCTTCAATTTTTGCATTATGATATTAGATTATAAGATATGAAGAAAATATTTTGCTTTCGTGGAGGTATGAAACTAAAAACATCATCATCCTTATGTATGAATCCGCTTTGCGTATTCATATAGTGTGATGGGGTTTTATTTTTATACCTCAATGAAATTTGAAAAAAAAATACTTTCTTTTTCTCTTAAATGAGTTCCATTTGCATTTCTTCTTTGTTATGGAAGGATCTTGATGAAATAAGAAAAAGCGAAGCACATATCAGAAAAAAAGTGTTACAAACTTGAAAGATTCTAAGGGAAATAACTTGTATAATATTACCGAATATATCGTGCATTCATTATCGATCCTGATTTTTGCCAACTTCTGTTACACATATATTTTACCATAAAACATATTGAGTAATTTGCATGACGATAAACGGTAGTGATGACTGGTAGGGCGTGTTTTATACTAGGATATTCCGGGGCGACAGGCCAAGCTGTTGTTCAGCAACTGATAGCTGACGATTATTTCCAGAAAATTGTTCTTGTTGGCAGACGAAAATGTGAACTACCGGAGGGAGCAGACGACAGATTTGTAAGTAGGTCAATGTACATGTTTGTGTATTATGCAGATGGCTTTACATGAAAGACTCGAATGGTTTATGAGGTTTAAGTTTAACACATGGGTTTTGTTTCGTCTTAGGCTTATTAGACTGGGGGTTTAGACCGAAATTTTTCGAAGTGTGGGCACTTTTGCGGCATAAGGTCTCACTAGGCTCAATAGCTTTGGCAACCATGCCTGAACAAATTTTGCCCTGTTGCCCAAAAATAAAATCATTAATGAGGTCACAATTGGGGTCAAAGGTCACCAAGTACATTTCACGTAAGCGAATTCTATGGGTATAGTTGTTTTTGATATAAGATTAGTCTTTGAAAGGAAAAAAATCTTTATCAACATCAGTTAATATTATAGGGCCATTTTTTCCTAATTTGAAAAACATTTGGTGTTGGGTTATATTATGTAAGGTCATATTTTTAACCCTTAACTCGACTAAAAGTGCTGATTTACCTTGCTAAACAGACTACTGCTTTATGATTTTAGACAGAAAGCGTTGTTTAACCTTATATAGACCTATGTTATCATTTATTTCGTATTTTGAGGATGTCTTTGATGATTCATTAATATGTTAACAATACTCTCTCAAAAAAATACAGAACGTTTGTATGTAAATGACGTTATACTTTTCAGCCTATAAAAGGGATAAATCGGCCTTAAGTATAGTACATATGTTTGGACAACAAGAGATTGTGTAATGAACAAAGTAAATTAGTTAAAAAAAGTGTGACAAGTTGTGATTCGAAGACTCTGGTGGAATAAGATAATAATTCTTTAATGTTTCTATTTTTTCAAACATATGTAAAATACGTTACCCATTTAGATTAAATTTAAAAAAAAAATTATAATAATAAGTTAAGAACTTCTTTCATTTTCTTATTTCATTGTTTCTTTTTATTCTCAAAATGTCTCGAACACAAGAAAATTGTTTGACATTCGAATATCACTAAAAGATTAGTGTAAGTTACTATATTTTACGCTGTTGAAACCCTAGTTGTTTACATAGTCATCTCAAAAATGATTCGCAGCTCATTAAATATGTTATATTTAAGTGAAATATATCAATGAAAGTGATTTACGTCTTCAAGAATATGCATTGCATTGGATTGAACAACAACATAAGATTATTTCCTAGTGAGGTAATATATGTGTAATATACGTTACCCAGTAAATCGTAATTTGATAATTATAAGAAACGTTATAATTGTTTTTCATGGAATGCATATCTCAGCTTCGTTTATTTATTTCAAATCTATATTATGTAGATTCTCGCGCCACAATTTTAATTGCCGTGAACCATTTGTTTGTAGGATACGTGTAATTTTTGTGTGTGTGTGTGTGTGTGTGTGTGTGTGTTTTGAACGTTTAGAAAACTTTACCAACTTTATTCACCTGAACATATGTATAAACACTCAATTAATGTCTTTTCACGGCCACGAGAGAAGAGATTCAAAGGTTTGAAACCAAATGCTGCCCACTTCTACATCTGGGCTGACTGGCCTTAGCTATAAAGTTTCTTGTCCATAAACAGTGTCGGTGATGTAGGGCTCAAATCACGAGTCGAGCGCCTATACTATTATACACAAGACAAACAAGACAGTAAATATAAATCTGAGATACTTTGACTCAAAAAATATTCTTACGTATTTTCAAATATTCACTGCTACTGTGTATCAAGTAGAATACTAGAAAAAAGATTCAATGTACGAAAGGTATAAAGATTTCAAAAATGTATAGGTTAGCAAATTACAGCGGTATGTAATAATATAGAATTGAGAACTGCAAAAGGCAATCTCAAAGACGCCTCTTAATATCTAATGTGAATATACCGACGAAAAAGCAACATACTCCATAGATAAAGAATAAAAAATAATTAAAATAGCAAAGCTTTATATTGTAATTCATTTCATTTAGAACAATTTACGCTAACCTTTCTTTCTGTTGAAATGAATATCTGTTGTAATGTTTTGTTTTGACAAACATTGTATAATATGTATAACGTGCATAATTTGTTTTTCCGAAATCCAATTGCATCTTACTATTTCAAGTATATGTAAGGCTACATGTGAATACGACGAATAGCTTGTTTACGGAACTATAAGCTTTAATATTTATTATCTTTTAATTCCGCCATGTAGGCGAGCAATATTACAAAAAACACACAAGATGAAAAACATAAATATGAAGAAAAAGCAATAAACATGTAACAACACAATGAAAAAAGTGACATTAAAGTACAAAGTGACAACCATGAAATATAGAACCCTTTTTCATACGTTCATTGATTTCATGAAAAATTAAATTGTGTATTAAGTGGTGAAAATTAATGAAAGAAATTGCTAGAAATGACTCACTTGAATTTAGGGATTGGACTAGAATGTCGTCTGAGAAAGGGTTAAATATTTCTTATCAACATAGATGCTTGTTGTATTTAAGGCGAAATCGAATAGAAATACAAAACAAGGATCACATGAAAACATGAAAATACAAATCAAAGCTGGAAAAAAATGAGAGAATACCCTTATTAAACCGAAAGCGAAAAACAAGAGGACTCTCGTTTGGTAAACAGTTACAAGAGAATAGAATACAAATTTAAAGAGCGCACACGCGTGGACACACGCGCGAACACACACACACACACGTGGACACACACACACGCTCACGCGCCCCCGGACACACACGCTCGCAGGTATACAAATACAGAGACACACACACACATATTCATGTACTCACTCGCGCACGCACAAACACATATATATGTGAGTTTACGATTACAAAGAGAGATAACCATAAAAAGGTCTTAATTTACTTGATATGCAATTCTTTTGGCAATACAGGATTGAAAAATTGATCCCTTATGCTTGTTAAAATCTTATTGTAGAAATCATTGCAGTCTTTATCGCTTTTCAGCTATCGGTACACAACCATAACCTAACAAACAAAACCGTAGTTATAATTAACAACAACATTAATGCTAGGATGTATGCAATAATTATGTAATAGATGAGTTATAGATATACCAAAGTTAACTTAAAATGGGGAGAACAAAAAATAATAAATTTTCAGACTGCAAATCATTCACTTCTGCAACATTTTCAAACCCATTTTCGAGATATTGTCTTTCCACACCGGCTGTTGGTTGAGCCGTTAATTATCATACGTTTTTTATAATCATTGATCGACTGTCGTTCTATGTGGTAAATCTAGGCCAGATTAATTTCGAAACAACAAATATTGTGGTGCATATTTAATGACTCTTTTCGTGAATAAAACCGAGAATGTAACACTTTGATATTTTTTTTTCAAAACGTAATTTTAATTTGTATCGATACATAAATATTGCTCTAAAGTTCTTTTTTTTTTGTCCGAAAGGACAACGTTTGATCATAAAGGCCATGTTTTTTGTTTAAATTGGAATTTAAATATCTTTATTCTTTAAAGGATCAACGTATCTAGCTACCAAGGTTTCACAGTAAGATGTGTCCTTTCGGCTGAAAGTGATCGATTTATCATCCGTGATAATTTTCTAATAACAATATTGACAGTTTTTATTGATGCACATTTACCAAACTTTTAAATGGTCTCGTCTACATTTAAGCCTTGTTGACATTTGGCTTACGGAGCCCGCACGGCGCCTGTAACTCGCCGTAACCCTAAAATCGTGCGGTGCCCGTGCGGCGGCACACGGTGTCTGTGTGATCATCGCATGGCTTTACGGATGCCGTGGACCCTTGCGATTTTGCATGGAAAATAGTTGTACAGGTTTTTAAAAATCGCAAGACCGCAGCCGATAGACTCGTCGTAGAGGCATCGCAAGATCGCCGCACGGACATCGCATGGCTACCGTGCGACATACGATGATTGTAGGCCGCTCGGTTTACAGTGTAAATAGTTGACAAATGGCACGGTCTCCGTGCGATGGGTTCGCGCGATAATCTTGCGATCGCAACACGGGTACCTCAATGATTCTCGTAGTAGCTTTATGAAACCCCGTGCGGAGACGGCACGTTCTTGTGAACACATACGCTTTAGAAAATAAAATCGTACGATGTCAAAAATATCATACAAGAAATCGCAGGCTGCGATATCGTACGGTGATCGTGACAAATTTAGCCTAGGCTTTATCGATTTAATTTACATAAAGTAAGCAATAAGCAATACGGGTGGGTTGCACTCATATACAAAATGTAGTATTATGGGTGTATGAAATGATGCAACATAAGATGTATTTTCACGCTTCTGTCCTTCTAGAAATTGATTCCCACTCAATTAGCAATAGAACAAGATATTGTTTATATAGAAGAAAGATTTAAACCGTTTTAGAAAACGGTATGGTCAGATTTCGTAGAAGATACAATTACATTCGTTACGTTTTTCCTCCGCGGTAACGTACAACGGTCGATTACAAAGGCATTAAATATTCTTTCATGATTTGTCTCGTTTTGTAACAACGGTTCTATGAGGAATTTAACCTTACAAAAAACACAAAATCAAGTAAAAGTCAAAACTGAAATACAGGCGAATTTTAAAACCAAAATTCTGGGATATAACGTATTTTACCAGTATTTTCGTTACATCTATTATTTGCATTCAGTCACTTCGAAATTTATTAAAACTTTCTTAGCTACAGCTTAATTGATCAGTATTATTATTATCAAGTGTATTGCTAAAGTTGTCAGGTGAAAGGCACAAAAATATTTCCTATGTTGAGTATTTAAAAGTAACGTATTTGACAATTACCCTGGTAATCATGATATACCTGGCAACAATAATAAACATGACATTAAGTTGCGAAAAAGGTATATTTGCCCAAAATAAAAAGAATACAAAAATGTTTTTAAAGAAAACAAATTATAAGCCACAATGAAGTTTTCTTTATGTAGTCTCTAAAAGTAACGTATTTTACCATTACACGGATAGTCAGAGGATAAGTGCTTGCAATTATAGATATTATTTTCGATTATTAAAAGAGTTATATTCACCAAAAACAGATAAAGATCACAAACAATCGCGCAAGAAAAGCTTACGACAAATTAGTTTTTTTTTATAGGTTTAACTGAAAAAAGGAACACAGCTTTTCATTTGTCTCCTTTAAAAACTGACAATAATGATAGACAGGTGGACGAATATATCAAAATAATTGTGTATGATATTAAGAAAACAATAAGTCTACAGATTAAAGGCATTTCAATGTGATTCTGATACGCACAGCTTACAAATTCCCATTATTTATAGCCTATATGCTTTAATTATTGAATTTCACTGCCTTTTGCACTTGATGACCTTTGACCTCATTTATTGACCTTGATAATTATATTTCGGTTGGGCAACAGGCAGATTCTGAAAGAGCAGATGTCTCTTTTTAACTTAAGCCCTGTTGCCCTTCATGCCGCGAAAGTGCCCACAAACTCGATTTCTAGCCCACTTATTCCCGTTAGGCCGCCTGGCTATATGTTTTTATATGATATATTATTGAAAATTGTTATAGGATCTAGTATGTTATTTTTCTTATCGGAAGCTTTTAATTAAGATATATTTGTCATGCATGTCGGAAATCATCGAAATCGGCATGATTCTTGTAAATCGCGGCGTCAAATTTCAATGTTGTTTGGGTATCGAATGTATATGTATATCAAGAATTATTTATGATAAACATTTGGGTAAAATTTTAGTCTCAATATTGGACATAACATATCTAATTGGATTCGACCAGTCTTAAAATAGCATCGCATTCCGAGGACAGAATTATTTAATTATTTTGAAATGCTGATGGTTTTGAACGATTTTGGAAGAAGAAAGTAGAAAGATATTCCGAGTAACAGGTCAATTCATAAGATATATAATACTTTCTATGTATATCGTGTATGCTCGAAAGGAGGTGTTCCAAAAGTGCCCACGCACGGATTTTCATGAAACTTTGCAAATACATACTACACATTAAATGTACCAAAGAACAAACTTTCATTTGTCAATATCTCAAAAAGAGGTCAAATTACAGCCCCTTGTCTTAATCCATGTTGAGGTAGGTGGGTGGGGTAATTCAATATGCTATAATTTTTTTACACTTATCAATTTTTGAATAGGTTTTTATGTACTGTAAAGTTTATAGTAATTATTAAGATAATGAATATATAAATGACAAGTTTTACGTTGTTTGACGAATTTTTATACTCTTGAATATAAAACTTTCTTATTTTTTGAAAAAAATTTGAGGTGAATATAAATTTTGAGCGCATAGATTAGTATCTTCTGATGCTAGTCCAGTTTAGTTACTCTTCAAAAAATAAGCTCTACTATCCTTCTTTCTTGTGTAAAAATTTAAAGAAGATTGAAAACCGGTAACATTATTTTTTATGCTTATAAATACATATCTTTAGTTCCAAAATTCATCCAAAATCTGGTATTATGTCCTGAAATAGACATTATTTAAATGTCTTTGAATTAATCTTTATACAAATTTGCAAATAATTACTTATCAGGGCATATACTGCATAAGATGGGTTTTTTTTGTATCACTAAACTGGGTCAAATTACAGCCCTTGCTTTACCCCAATGTTGAAAAAGTGGGTGGGGTAAGATGAAAAATATAATTTACTTGATTTTCTTTAATCCTTGCAAAAATTTCAATAGTATCTTACAGTAAGTTTTACAGAATTTGTTTCTTATTTTCCTGAGTTCAAAAGAATAGGAAAAATATTGTGTGCTAGTGACTGGCTATCTATCTGTCTGTCTGTCTGTCTCTTAGAAATTTGCCTATCTGTCTGCACATCATAAAAAAATGATATTTGCAAATTACTTCAATCCTTTTCTAGATACACAACTCATATGTGACATCATAATGAATCAAATCACTTGAGATCTGAAATCTCTGAGGTCAAGGTCATCCATGTTTAGGTAAGTTGATGGGGTAGTTAAATGTGCTATATTTTTTTTATACTTATCAATTTATGCATTGCATATGCATAGTTTTCATGTACTGTAAAGCCTATAAAAGTGATTAAGATTATGAATATATAAAATGAAAAGTTCTATGTTGTTTGACAATTTTTTACACACTCAAACATAAAATTTTATTGCTTAAAAGTATGTATGTACACACATTCAAGTTCTATGTCCAATTTCACTTAAAAGGTTAAACTTAGCAAAAATAAACAAACATGCGAGCCTATTCGAGATATACAATGTTTATTTTGGGTTGGATATGTGATCCCAGGTTAACACATCCAGTAACTTGATGATAGTCTTACATGTGCAAGGTCATTGTCAGCAAACAAGGTTACACTAAAATAAAAAACAAAAACTTAGCATTTTTGTTTTTCTATGTTTGTTTTTAGCTCACCTGAGCACAAAGTGCTCAAGGTAAGCTAATGTGATCGTAGAATGTCCGTCGCCAGTCGTGCGTCGTCCACAATTTCTTTAAACATCTTCTCCTCCTAAACCAGTGGACCAATCTTGATGAAACTTGCCAGATATGTTCCTTGGGTCAAGCTCTACCAAAGTTGTTCAAATAAATAAAATCCACCCTTAGCTTTCCCTTTACCTTTAACAAAACAAGTGAAAATATAAAAAATCTTCAAAAATCTTCTTCTCTGAAACAAGAAGGCAGACAGCTTTCATGTTTGGTATGTAGCATCATCTAATGGACCAAGTTTGTTCATATCAAGACCCTGGGGTCACATTTGGGCTTTGGTATATCCCTTTTTACATAGAATCAAAGAGCGAAAAGGCATATCTGTCTTGCTCTTGGCTGAAAACAGTTCATGGTATTGATCTTATGTAGAAAGTGTCACGTTGTTGACATATGCCTATTTAATTCATGTGATCTCCCAGTGATCAAATAGACTCGGGTGAGCGATCTAGGACCATCACGGTCCTCTTGTTTTTAAGATGCAATACTCCTTCTAGGGTTTATGAAAGATTTCCATAATATGTTTATACATAACCTTATGATATCATCGACCTGGCCAAGTTCAATGTATAAGTATCGTGGACAGTCATGAAAAAAAATATATATATATAAACAAATTATTATAACAATAAATTATGGTGTTTTTTTTTTTGTTTGAATGGCAACGGAAAAGGGGCCGGTAATATCCTCTAGAAGACATATTTGAGATTTTGATGTTGTTTTGCACCACTCTTTGTCGATCTGTTCATCTATTGGAGGGAAGTACAGTTCACAAGAACCGTAACTCTACTCATCATATTTTTTGAGATATTGCCCATGTTAATTGATAAGGAATAGGTCATTGACTTGCTCTAATGGGGGCATAAATGTTTTTAAAACATATTTTGTTTCTTTTAGGTTCAATGTCCTTATTCTATCCCAAATGTCTAAAAGAATTACCATAAACTATTTGGTTGAATTTGATTAAATAAACACAGTTCTAGATCAGAAAGAAACAGAAAATATGTCGTTTGTCGCAACTCGAGTTCAAGGGTTAAAGTCTTACTTTCACTAAATTGGCTACACAATATCTCTTAAACTTCTTAGTTTGATTATAAATGTAATATTAAGATATAATTTAATGTAATAGGGAACTGTATCGTTTCTTGATTTCTAGCTCACCAGAGCACAACATTCCCGAAGGGAGCTTTTAGGATCCCTAGTCCGTCGCAGGTCGTGCATCATGTGGCTTCCGTCTTCCAAATTTTTCAAAACTTCTTCTCCTCCTTAACCCTCAAGGCAATTTCAATGACACTTTGTCAGTACTTTCCTTGGGTAACCCTTCTCAAAGATTGTTCGCAAAATTCGGATTGGCCCATAAATTAGACCATGGCTTTTTTCACTATTAAATCATTGAATAACATTTCCTCCTGAACCATCAAGCCAATTTGAATGCAACTTTTCCAGAATATTCCTTTGGAAACCCATTGCAAATATTGTTCTTGAAATTGGCATGAAATCTGTTTAACTTGGCGGAGGATCATCATCATCTTTTTAACCAATATACCAAATTCAATAATTTCTAAGCTGACCCTTTTCATTGAATTACATCTCAACAGCTAGGCTAATTTCTACGAATCTTTGCCAGAATGTCACTTCAGTGACCAATAAAACTCAGTTGAGTGATTTAGTTTCATTATTTACCCCTTGTTTACAAACAACACTTAACTAAAGACCTAGAAGAATCATTTATTTATGAAGGAAAAAGATTCTTTCAAATTGTATTATCGTTAAAGTAGTATTTCTTATTTGAATTAAGACTAGGGGTCAGCACAGACAATAACCCTTGGGCCAGAGGCAAGTATATTTTAGGAAAGGACTGTAGTACAAGTATCAGCAATGCCTAAATGTTGTAGGTCCTTCATGAATGTAGTGATTGTTCATCTTCATTTGTAAACTTAAAAATTCAAATATATATATTACCTATCCCAAAACTCGACATTTTCATATCCCAACGGAAAACACTGTATAAAAAGAAGAAAATGCTTGTAAGAAGAGATTCCTTCTTTTACCACACTGTTTTTCCTTCCAAAGTTTTTCATTTCATAACCTACAGTTCGATTAAATTTTGATTTATTGTTAAAAGTGTCTCGCGTTTTCTTTGGAGGAATCTTATTTCTAAAACGGACCTGTAAAACATAGAACAAGTAACTTCTACAGGATTGTGACAGAAAATACGTATTGTCAAATCATAAACACCATTCTCATATGTGGCATTGACCTCCAAACATGACCTTGAGTAAGAAAACAACTGAAATGAGTTTGTTTAAAAGAAAATCTGACATTGGCCTTCATAATGACTTTGAGTTAGGAACAAACTGAAATACATTTGTTTAAAAGAAACTTTAATTGACAATCAAAATCATCATTCATTACTTTTGCAAAGTATGTTCCCAAAGCTCAATGAAGTTTTTTTTATTTATAACAATGACCTTGATAATTAACCTTGACCTTGACAGATGATTTGATTATTTTTGTAAATAGGCTTGGTCACAAAGGATCCATGTATGAAATATGAACATCCTGTCTACAGCCGTTGTAAAGTTATTCACACTTTAAGATTATCAGATGGGTGAAATCTATATCTTACCCCACCCACTATCTTCTACACTAAGAGATTTTCGACTAACTTACCGGTTTTCAATTTCAATGAAACTTTCTGTAGACATTAAAAACATATGTATCTTAATTTTAAAAAAGTTTGATAACTGGACTAGAGCTACAACTTCAAAATTTTAACCCTTTAACTCAGAACATTATTTCATTTTTTTCAAATTTTCATGAATTTTTCAAGAACTTTTTTGGATATCTGTTAGGTGGAAACAGACATAAGATCCCAACCTATATAAAAACATAAAGGTACCAATTGTCTTTTAAATCAGTAACAAATTCTTTTACAGATTCCAAAATTTCCTTGCAATGTGATTTTTTTCCTGACACCCCTTTGCATTTGATAAGATGTGCTTTCGGGTACTTTAAGGTCGACCCTCTTTACTCATTTTGGAAAAAAAAGTCATTTCCTTAATCAGTATACCCAGTACTACAATTACCCACAATATCATAAAAATCTAAGCGTGGGCACATTTTACTATATATTTGGAACACCCCCTTTTACATTTTACCCAAACACTAATTTTTCTCTGGTCGATACTTCACTACCTGATTTTTACCTGATAGTTATGTGAAAAACTTTATCCAACCTGATTTAAATGCCCCCAAACGATTGTCAATACATTTTGAAACTAAATTAAAGTTCAGTAGACCCTGAATAAGGGTTAGAAGTAAGGACGATTGAGTACACGATATAGAGAGGGAATTGGATTCCAAATCAACAACAACAACAACAACAAAAAGTATGGTAAAACTTGCTTTAAGCGACCACTTAGGGGACCAATAGAAATGGTCGCATAAGGAAATAGTTGCTTAATACAACATTTAACGATAAATAAGGCGCGTGATTGATATCATATATAGATTGCAACATAATTCTTAATTAATCCTATGATGATCGAACCCATAAGAATCGTCTCATTGAGACGATTCAAATGGGTTCTAAAATGTCACAAGATTTAATGATTTTTTTTTTTCGTTTAAGAATGTCTACTTTTTGGAGATTTTGCTTACGGTGAAAAGACCTATTATGATTGTCGCTTGATATAAGTGGTCGCTCGATCAATATCGACTATATTTACACGAACCAATGACGTCGGTATTCATATAAATCATCTCGAAGAGAATTCGAATGAGTACCCACAACATAAGGCTTCATTGAGACAAAAAGATTATTATAACTATAATTATTGATTGTAGTATCATTATCATTCTAATTATCACTATTATTTTGAAGGCTGTTGAAGTTGTGGATTACGACAACATAGGGGAGTATGGCCATGTGTTTAAAGATTGTCAAGTGGGATTTTGTTGCCTTGGTAACCGAGATTTCACCGCGACAAAAGTAAGTCAATCAAACGTGTAGATTTATACTTAGTACATTTTTCTACTTTTCCTTTAAAGGAATCAAGAATTTATTCAATTGTGTAAAGAAAGTCTGGCCATCAGACTCTTCTTAACAGTATTCTTATACCCCCGCATCGAAAGATCGGGGGCATGTTGTTTTACCATTGTACGTCTATCCATCTGTCCGTCTGTCGGTCTGGCTGTCTGCAAAACTTAACCAAAAAGCTTAACAGTATTTTCAGGGCTATTCAAGATAGAAGCCTCATGTTTGGGATGATGAAATATCTCGATCATACACATCTGCTGATACCAAAGTCAAGGTCATGTTACAAAGTCGATGTCATTTGTCAAGGTCAAATAACTGGAATACTTACCCCAAAAACTTACTATTGCTAAAATTATCAAGGCTATTCAAGATTGAAGCCTTATTATATGGCATGATGATAGATCTCAACGATATGCATTTTCTGATACCCAAGTGAATGTCATGTGACAATGTCAATGTCGTCTATCAAGGTCAAATAACTCGAAAACTTAACCAAAAAAACTTAACATGGCCAATATATTCAAGACTATCAAGATAAAAGCCTCATATTTTGCATGATGATATATCTCAATTATACGCATCTGCTGATACCCGAGAGTCAAGGTCATGTGACAAGGTTGAGATCGTCTGTCAAGGTCAACATTTAAAAAAACATTGCTATTACGGGGGCATTTGTGTTTCACAATCACAACTTGTTTTCAAAGGGAATTAATTGCGGTAATTTCAATTAGGTCAGAAGATAAGAATATTGACTTTGATTAAAAAGGCTTGTAAAAAACCTACAATATTTTTTCTGATAATGCAAACAAAAAAGAATTGGTCCAGGCTATTATAAATCTGCAAATGGAAGTTTATTTTGAAGTACAGAAAATGCTCCCTTTCGGTCAAAGATGTAGGTAGTTACAGGCTTGTACAGACGTTTACTATCTTTACAGGAGGTATTTCAAAGAATTGACCGTGATTACGTCATCAACACTGCAACGGTTGCCAAGGACGCGGGTTGTGAACACTTTCACGTGATTACAGCAGTAAATACGGATATAAATAGTAAAGTGAACTACAGAAAGACCAAGGTAAACAAAGTTGGGCCGAGCTTCAAACTTCGAAAAGAAATGCACATGTCCTTTCCTACGTTCAGGATTTCAAGATTATGGTTATCAAACACATCGCAACGTTTTGCCTTCTTGAATGTTGTGTTGTATTCAAGATTAAAAATGCACAAGGTCCAAGAAATGTACCCGAAGTAACTTTGTAATGTATTCAAACTTTGGGCACTAACTTGTGCTTCGATATTTTCAACGTCGAAACGTATCATATGTGCAGGCTGACCTTCATATGCAGGAACATTATCGGTAAAGAATCAGATTTCTTACGGGACTACTTGGCGGAAGCTTACAAAACAGCTGCGTACTAAAAATTGTTTTCATTGCGAAATTAAACCATTTTTTCAGCCAATCAGAATGAACGAAACCTGATGGACACAACTAAAATTAAATTATTTTAATTTAGTAAGAATATTGAAATTTATCACGGTAAACCTCTGACAAAATATTAAAATAGTATATTGTCACGGTTGGTTTTAGCTTGAAACACAAGGTGAATGGGATTCTATGATAGAAAAATGCAATAAGTACTGTTATTTGACTACTTGTTGATATTTTATTATCTTTTGCATGGAAGCTCCTGATTTATGTATTTATTTATTTTAAGGTAATGGACCCGAGCATCTTATAAAAAAGGCTAATTAAGGTTCCCTAATGAAATCATTTGGGAACCTCGGTTAACACATTTTAGGTTCATGACCTCCGAAAAGTAGCGGGTCCACTACCTTAAATTCTTTATTTGTCTTGAAGTTTTTGTCTTTTTCTAAACAGGGCGAGGCGGAGGAAGGACTCAAACAACTCAACTTTAGAAACCTCACAATTTACAGACCTGCGTAAGGCCTTCATGATACTTCTCTATATGAAACAAATACAAATAGAGGTGGTATTTCGGATTTTTGATAAGAATATCAAAACAACAATTGCAAAATCCTATGTTGTGGGGACACATTTGAATCGCCTCGTCTCGTCGAGACGATTCAAATGAGTACCCACATCATAGGAATTGATTAAGAAATAGATAGTTTATTTCAAAACCAGAAGGTTATAGACCCATGAGGTACAAAACGAACATACAAATACAGCATGGCGAACATAATAATGTCAAATATACCAATAAGTGTAAAATCAGTTTGAGCTTTAGTGAACGACAAACCTATAAATCAATTATTTAATGAATATCCTATCAATCCATTTTTCGTCGCCTTGTTTGAAACGAAAGGACATTGTGGACAAATGGATTCATTGAATACATTGTGCGAGTTAAAAAAATATTCAGGACTAGTGTGTTCCCATGAATCTGTTCTGTTACTAAAGTCGTAAATGTAGTGAAATGCGAGCTACAATTCAACCTCTTCAAGTATGCTGCAAACAGGAAAATAATTCACTCGATAAATTTAAGCAAATCTATGTTTTTGAAGATATTTCTGATGCCTATACATATGAACGAGAAGTTCATGAACAGTCCGACTAGAAAAACCAACATTACTTTAATTTGCAATTAATATGTCGTAAATACAGCATTCGAGCTTTATTTTATGGCAATGTGGTTTAACGTCAATGACGAATTTCTCATGTCAATTTCAGGTATATTCAAGTCAAGAGCAGACAGGGTGCCCCGTGTATGTTCACGTGTCTGGAGTTCCTGTACAAATGTGTCTGCTTTCCTTGCCTGTTCTGCTGCTGTAGGCGAACAAAGCTGATCAGGGTTGAAACTATTGCGGCGGCCATGTTGAATAAAACTAAAAATCCGTCAAACGACTGTGTGGAAACATTGGAGAACCCGGATATAATTGACGCAGCGCAATCGTAAATGAAGTGCATGTGTGGCAAAACCAATTACCTCCCAATATTACTAACTTATCGAGTCGACTGAAAGACTTGTTGTTTATATTAACATGCTAAAGTTGAATTATGCTATTTTAAAAGAAAATGATTTATTCATTAATGAAGAATGCTTTCTGAGTCCATTATCAGACACGATATTTTTACATATATAAGCATGTGTGTAACATTTACATCAATTTCAAATCCTCTGACCAGCCTGTGCATTCGCACAGTCTGTCAAGAGTCTTCACCTAATACTCTTAAGATAGATAAGGTCTTTAAGTATCTTTAGACAGTTAGACAACCTGGGCCAGAGGTTATAAAACTTTTCTCATTCTCAATTAGAATTTTTCTCAAATTTCCTTTTGAGATTAAAGCCGTTATTCAGTTTTAATACTCATTTTAATGTATTAACATAAAAGATAGTATTAATAAGTTGTTATGAATAACAACTTAATAATACTATTATTTATTTTCATACATATTTCTAAAATGAAAATTTGAGAAAATTATTATTTGAGCCTTAGAAAAGTTGTTGTCAAGGTTGCTTCATCTCTTTGTCTAACGTAAAGTTCAAATCCCGCAAAAAAAGTATATGATAAGTAGTACGCCTAAGCGGGATGAGCAGGTTGTGGCTCGGATGAAATGCTGTGGTTGTATTGATGTCAGAAAAGACAGGAATCATTAGTAGGTACACTTTCCGCCACGATAAAACCACAATCCAAGAAAACAAACACAAAGCTTTAATGATAAAGGTAGGCCGACACCATTATGCACTTGTTCCAATCTTTATCAAATAAATATATTTCGAAGAGTGTACTTTTCAGATAATGTGACCAAAATAGCAACATAGCTTTCCATGCATTTTCCGGAGAAAATGGAAATTTTTGAAAATACCATTTTTTCTTTCAAAATGCGAAGAAAAGGACGATAAGAAGCTGAATGATACCCTTTAATGTTTGTGAGTTGGTACACATGTTACATCGAAAACAATGGATTGTAAAATATTTGATAAGTGACACTTACAAGACGAAAATGTAGGGAAAAGCGTTCTCGAAAAAAACACCCCTTTAATCAACAAAATCTAATTTTTACCTTTAGATCAACACAAAACATACTCCTTCATTAAATAGAAATGAAATAATAAGATAGAAAATTAGTTTAACATTAGAAGAATTAGAAAAGGCAAGATAAAATAGGTGTATCCATGCATTTTTGGCCACTTTGCTTTCCATGAAATCACCATCCCTCCAAATTCGGGCGCTTGCTTATTTTCGTATTCTGTAAATAAATATCCATAAGACAAGACTTTAATAATATTTGCTGTAATACAAAACATGTACCTCATTGAACTTTGTGTAACTGATTTTTAAGTTTCAAATACTGATAATCAAGGCACGTAGGAGGAATTTTTGGGGGATGGGTGATCATTCTAGATTCAGAAAATAAGCAAAGTGCGAAACGTTTCGGTCCTAGTCAGTCTGCGCAATCCCAACAGTCTGACTGAGGTTGACACTTTACGGACTACCCAGATGGTCCCTTTTCGCGTGACGGGTCACATATATATATAATTACTAGAAAGTTTGCATTGAACGCGTTTTTCTTGACGCATTTCTAGCTCGGCTTGGCAACAAATACGATGGTGTGCTATTGTTATCGGCTTAATTGTGTAATTCTGTCTGTGCCTCCGTCTGTCAATTCACATTTTCTTATTTGTTGAATTATTTCTTTATGGAACCAACAAGCCAATCAAAATGAAAATTTGATGAAATGTATATGTTTGGTAATTGCTTACAAAAGCTATTAAAAGAATTTTATAATTTTTAAAGCACTTATCAGTATTGCTACATAATAAAAAAAACTTATTACATTGATTTATAGGAACAGTGGGGAATATTTTGTTTAAGATTAAGGGACAATTATTCAGATCCGATCTTTAAAAAAAATGTCAGATTGTTTCTTGGTCACAAGATCGAAACAAGTTCGGAAACTTAAAATGTTAAAATTGAAATCACCTGGAAAAGAAAGGTTATTTCCTTGCCCAACAGGTAGGAATGTTTGTCTGGTAACACGGCTGCACCTAGGCCAGCCGAAGCCGAAGACCAGCGAGCTATTGTCATGGCGGAGTGTCCGTCGTGCGTCCGTGCGTTAACTTTTTCTTTCATCACTTTCTCCTCCCAAAACCAATGGGCGGATTTTTACGAAACTTGGTAGAAATGATCCTTGGGTGGGTCTCTTCTTAAATTGTTCAAAGAATTTTGATTGACCTCCAAATATGGGCGTGGCAGGGCGAGGCATTTTTTCACTTTGAAATGTTTAAAAATCTTCTCCTCCCAAACCATTTGGCCGATTTCAATGAAACTTGGCATGGATGTTCCTTGGGTGACCCTTAACTTAAATTCTTTGCTAAATTTTGATTGGTCCATAAATATGGGCGGGGCAGGGCGGGGCCTATTTTGAGCCCGAAATCTTCGAATGTCATCTTTCCTGAACCACTTGACCGATTTTAATGGAACTTTACCAGAATGTTCCTTGATTGACTCTTTTAAAAACGTATTTGCTAAATTTTCACTGGCCCATAAATTTAGGCGTGGCAGGGCGGGACTTATTTTGAGGCCAAAATCTTTGAATGATATCTCCTCCTGAACCACTCAGCCAATTTCAATGAATCTTTACCAGAATCTTTCTTGGGTGACTATTTGATTGGTCCATAAATATAGGTCTTATTCGATTTCAGAGTGTTAATGTATTTATTTAAAGTAAGCTTTATTTAATGAAAGTCTAAAGATTTTAAAGCCAGGGGAGCGATACAGGCCCTCTTGGGCCTCTTGTTTTCAATCGGCATCTTGAGTTATTCACGGTTATTGTTGTTGATGTTGCTTTCGACGAAGTAAAGTTTAAAGAACGCCATTGATATATTTTTTTCTTCAATTACCCTCGCTCCCGGGTTCGATCACCGACGGCGGCACTCATTCACTCTGATCCGGCTATTTGTCTCTCACCAATGGGTTGATAATCGTAGACATATGTGAGATAACAGCTGGAGGCTAGGAAGGGATGTGGTGGTTGTACTTGTGAGAGAAATACCAGGAAACCATTGTTAGGTGCTCCAGCCTTCGCGATTTAACAGTAAAATGTTAAAAACGGCATAAAACTCCATTCAATCAATCAATCAATTACCCTCGTAATACCGAGATATGATACATGGGGGACAACCTATTTACCCGTATCGAATTTCCCTGTGTTGCACTTATCTACCGTGATAAAACATATATGTTGTACATGTTTTGTGTAATTTGCATGAATAGCACGATATGTGAGCATAGCCATGGCTGAAAGGGCGTGTTTCATACTCGGATATACCGGTGCGTGTGGCCAAGCCCTTGTAAAACTACTGATTGCAGACGATCATTTCCAGAAGATCGTTCTTGTTGGCAGACGAAAATGTGAACTACCACAGGGAGCAGACGACAGATTTGTAAGTAGAACAGATTTTATGTATGAGAGCCGTAGGAAAATATGTAAAAAGGCAAAGGCATGAAAAAATGAGCAAAATATTGGAGAGCGACTTAAACGTCTTAACTGATGTAGTTACAATGTCTTAATTGCCGATCTACAAGAATATTTGCAAGAGAATAGAAAAATAGAATATCAATGAACCTTTCTTTTAAAATTAGTGTTCCAATGGCTTAATCGAATTATTGACTGACAGCCGCGATCTGTTAATTACAGGAGATTCAAACATGACTGAATGTGAACGAAAACATCTTCGTATGTTTAAACCAACGAAAACAAATATATACGAGGGTTGTCCCAGAAATTCGTGAACTTTTTCGATTATTCAAAAGTTGAGTGTCCCATTAAATTGAAACTCTTGAGTTGAAAAAACAATTCAATTTGCAAAAGATTGATATAGGTTTAACGGTTTTTATTTGTTCATGTTAAAAAATACGGCTATTTAAGACACGCTCGGTAGGGGTGGTCGGCGCACTACAAATTTGGTACTTACGAACCTTATATGGAAGATGTTTGAATGTAGATGTTTGGAGTTTACGCATGTGTTTTTTCCTACAAATCGCATCACGCAGTGCGGAATTTTAAAGTTTTGTTTTGCCCAATTTCAAATCAAACGGCGTGAAAATAGCGACGTCATTGGAACGCTCGGCGCACAAAATCGTTCCTAATTATGTCTTGATCGCGAAATAAGACCTTTACAGACCATAAAAGAATTCAAAATGAAGGATGACCATACTTGTGTGTGGCACACACTCATTTATAACGGATAAAAGAAGTTTAAAACTAAAATTGACTTAAGGATAGTAGAAAAAAAGGTCAATGTTAACAAGAACCAATGCGAGCAGCGTCGATAAAAGAATAAAAGAGGTTTTCGACCGACGTCAATCAGACATCATCATGGGATAAACAGAAACAAAATTAGAATAATTATATCAACAGTGTATAGTTTGCTATGAAATTGATCATGAGTCGCGCCAGTGAACGATAGGTATCGAGGCTTTAAAGAAAAATGCATGCATTTTCGGTACCAAGACAGATTTGGAAGCGGTACCCACGAAATCCCAGATTTCTTTGGTTGGTCTTTATTGATGAAATTAGGTAGCGGTAGTGAATTACTAAGGTACTCAAACCAAATCTAAATAATTATTTACTGTTAATATTATACAGTAGAAGTCCGTTCTATGAAAATATAACGATAAATTATAAAAAAAAAAATACTTTACCCACCCTTACTTGGGCTAAAAAATTTATAAGATATTTCGTATCCACGCAAAAGAATGAGAAAAGATTTTTTTCAAATCAAATATATTATTGAATACATAACAAAAGTATATATCAACAATGCTGTGATATATAATATGACAAAGTGTTCTTTCTTTAAAACAAGTCCATAGGGTCGGTAAGGACGCTACTTGATAATGAGTGATTCAGTTTTGAAATGACGTTTCATGTATTATAAATCGACGTAAATAGCGCGCGCCGACACCCATTTCCTAGTGTTACGTTTTAATTTATATCTTCGCGACTATTAAAAGTAGCCCTCTGTAAGAACACTTGATTAAAGAAAGTTGATAAATTCACATTACGTGTAAGTTTCAGTAATATAGGACGTTTGGTATAAAAGTTATCACAAAAGATCACGAATTCCTGGGACAACCCTCGTAATTGAGTGTATAACAATCATTTTTACAGGTCCAGGAAGTTGTTGATTACGACAACATAGGGGACTACAGTCACGTGTTTAAAGATTTTAAAGTTGGCTTTTGTTGTCTTGGAAACAATAACCTTTTCTCTGGTAAGGTAAGAAAACGTTGAACTTATGTCGCCTACAGTTAGTAACATCGTGAAATGATATTCACTTCAACCAAAACCATTCTGCATCGTTCACTCAGCGCTCCATTCGTTCATCCCAAACAATCACTCAATCAACCCAAAGTCACCCAAAAATGACAGCATATATGACAGAAATATAGCAACAACTTCAATCAAAATGAACATAATTATCTTATAACTATACAGATATCTGTGTGATAACACCTTAAGTGATATTATCTTATGATATAACGTGGATATTAATAGAACAATGACACAATGCGGCCATATTTAGAAACATAGCAAAAACTTGTACATCTTTTAGAAAAATCGAAGAAAACAGGGAATCAAGATAAATATATATAAAACACGAACATGGTGTATTGTATGAACACTGAAATATTCCGGCAGAGCCTCGACCATTATCAATTCCTCCGACCTCGTTAGATGTTTTTTTCATACATAATTGCATAAAATGTGGGTTTTCGGGTCGTTATAGGCATACGTTAACGGACAAAACCCGGGCGTTAACGAGAGAAAACGTTGATTAATGAGTGAATTCACTCGCCGTTAATGCCCGGCTCTTTTTTAACTTAAATATCCTAAAGCAGGGCCTGTACACTTTACCAGCTTGTGTGTGTAACATTAAAAAACATAAATAAAGACGCTGATCCTATTTCCGCGTTAAATTTTGTGACGTCATTAATTTCCTAAGCAACGTCATTATAAACAAAAGTGACGATGCAATGTATAACGCAATTTTCTGGCACATAAGATGGTTTGGAACTAGTTTTTGAGCGTTCCCATGAATTATTTTGCAACCTCTATTTGAATAATACAATAGTCTTTATTTTTATGCAATAATAGCGTCAATTAACGTTTTTTCGAGCGTTAACATTTGCAGAGACCCTCAAAATGCTTTAACTCCCTCGTGCCTTGCACTCGGGCGTTAAACCATTTTTCGGATCTCTGAAAATGTTAACGCCGTCAAAAACGTGAATTAACCCTATAATACACTATAAGTACGTATAATTATATATCCGATATTTCTTTTCTCTGATAACGGAAATCTAATTGCTTCACAACTGTTATATCATATTTTCATAAATCCTTGTGAGCGATAAAGGCCCATCATTGTTCTCTTGTCCTTGATGCATGTGGTACATATATGTGAGATTTTGTTCGTTTTCATTGATTTCTTAGGATTTGCTGTTCCCATCTAGAGTAATTGTTAAAATTATCAAAATATAAAAAGTCAGGCTATGAATATTACTTTTCTGTAAATTTCCTTCTAACTGTCGTTTGTTAAACGACCAAATTATTAATGCTTTGGTACTTCTTAAAAGTTATTGATTAACTATACACGTATTTAAGGAAATGTTCCAGAAAATTGACCGAGATTACGTCATCAACACTGCTTCCGTTGCTAAGGATACCGGATGTGAACAGTTTCACGTGATAACAGCTATAAATAGTAACAGTGAAAGCAAAATGGGAACAAGGAAGATAAAGGTAAACCTGTAAAAGCACATACAGTTAAAACATCGTGAATTTAACAAGATAAATGATATAAGAATGATTTTGGAAAGAGATTGAATGATTGTGTGTTGCAAATTTTGAGTGATTTTCAAGGGAGATTATCAAATATCGCTATTTTGTTCAAGATTAACAAAATAAGCAATATTTATTAACTGCATTTAGTAAAAAAATGTTCTATTTTGTTTGTTTGTTGTCGTGGAACAATCTTTAATATCCATACCAGCCAATAAAATCACAGAATATTTTGATCGATTTGAATTAAGTGTAGATCGATTTCGAATTTTTTCCAAATCGTTTTAGAGCGGGGTTTTTAATCAATTTGGGTGAGTATTTGGAATGAAAAAGTGGAGCGCTATGAAAATGATATAGAGTGATTTTGATCGGAATGAGTGTCAATTTCACGATGTTTTTTTACTGTAGATACTTTACAAAGTAAAGAAACGAGAAAAAATATACTTTCTACGTGTACTTTTTCCCTGCATCCTTTATGATTGCTAGAATCAGGCAAGAGTTTTTGGTAAAATGTAGATATCATTTTGTACTCCATTTCAGCTATTCCTGATTCAGTGTTTAGTGTTCAAATAGATTGTCAACCTTTTGAAAGTATGGATATTCTGCTCTAGTTATTAAATTTTACTACAACATTTCCCTAAGTAGACCGGTATAATAAACAATAGACTAATAGTTTCTAGTTGTCGTCATAGCGCCGTTGGTAGCAAGTCAGATTGTCAATCTAGATATCCAGGGTTCGGTCCCGACGACGTCACTAATTCTTTCCGACTACCTGTCTCTCACCAATGGGTTGATAATCGTAGAACTATGTGAGATAGCAGCTGGAGGCTAGGAAATGGTGTGATGGTAATACTGGAGAAATAACAGGAATCCGTTGTTAGGTGCCCCAGCCGAAAAGAGATAAATGAAAGCGGCCTAAATTTCATTCAATCAATCAATCTAGTTGCTGATGAAAAAGAATTAACTGAGGTTCTATGCTGCAGTTGAGGCTCGCTGAATACCTTATAGAGCTTAGATTTCTGTGTTTTGTGTTGTTATTTTATTTTTAATGTGAATGTGTAATTTTGATTTATATGATCATCTTGAATATTTCAAAAGATCCCGATGGCGGAACGGCCTATCCGCCTTTTTGTCTCCCACCAAGGGGTTGATAATCGTAAGCTATGTGGGATAGCCGCAGCTAGGGAAAAATGTATTGGCAGTATTGGAGTGGGAAATACTAGGAATCCATAATAAGGTGCTCTATTAACTGAGAGATTGTTGCAAGCGCCATAAAACTCCATTGTTATGTATAAGCTATAAATAAACCTAATGGTATTTACCGTGTCTATTTTTAGACTGGGAATTTTCTTATCTCTTGATTCTGTTACGTAAATGTATGTAGAATTATGTAGATCTTTCTAGAAAGGCCTTTTGGAAGGTGATTCAGACTCTAGAGTATTCTTATGTTCTATACTATTCCAGATTGTTCTATAGTATTATATAAAGGGGTTCCTACAGCATTCTTGTTTCACTTGATTTAGACTTATGGTTTCATTTAGTAGTACTGTGTTAAACTAAAAGGGGATTTCTTGTTATCTTAAAAGTGTGTTTAAAAGCGTGTTTAATTTTAAATTCGGATATTATTGGACTTATTATTTGTGGACCAGGAACTTAATTAAATTGGATCTAAAATTAAAACTTTAGGATTAAACATTCAAGGTATTGTAAATTGTTTTTGTATTAATTTCATATTGTCAATAATTCTGGTATTATTGTCAATAAATATTGTTAATTGTAAAGTTTGTTGCTGGCTTCTTTGTTCGTGTTACATTGGCACGTAACAATTTGGGGGCTCGTCTCGAGATACGAATATCAGACAAACAAACAAAACAAATCAAACAAATTCTTTATTTATATCTACTGTTCAAAATTATTTAAGAAATTAATTTCATATTTCAATTTTGATAAATCTAGAGTGCACTTTCACTATTATTTATCGAAATCTTACATTCTTATTCAAATACAGCAACAAGCTACCATGTCTTTTGACTTAGAAAAATTTACGCACGAACCTTCCGTGGAGTTATTGAATTTGGGTAAAAAGCCTGATTTGCTCAATCTTGCCAAGCATTATGAATTAAAAGAAGTCAAGTCCTCATTGCGAAAGCATGAAATTAAGAATATTTTGGTTCAATATTTTGTTGATGAGGACATTTTTGATGAAAAGGCTCTGTCTCTCATTGTTGATGTTCCATCAGTTTCAAGCTCAAGAGATCTTGAACTGTTAAAACTTCAACAAAGGGAGAAGGAATTGGAAATAGAAAGAGAGAGAGAAGAGCGGAAATTTCAAGAAAAGCAATTAGAAATTGAAATTGAAAGAGAAAGAGCACAAAGAGAAATTGAAGAAAAAGAAAGAGAAAGGCAATTTCAAAGGGAAAAGGAAGAAAGGGAAAGAGAGAGAGAAAGGGAAAAGGAAGAGCGAGAAAGAGAAGAGAGAGAAATAGAAAGAGAGAGGGAAAGAGAAGAAAGAGCATTTCAATTACGATTAAAAGAATTAGAAATACAAGATAGAGCAAATCAGCCCAGAGATATGTATAATGACCATTTTGATGTAACAAAACATTTTAGGCTTGTTCCTCAATTTCAAGAAAATGAAGTTGATACATATTTCGAACATTTTGAAAAAGTTGCAAATAACTTGAAATGGCCAAAGGAGCAATGGACCTTACTTCTCCAAAGTGTCTTAGTAGGAAAAGCTCGCAATATTTATTCGCAACTTAGAACAGAACAAAGCAATGATTATGATACTGTAAAAGAACTCATTCTCAAAGGTTATGAGCTGGTTCCAGAAGCATACAGACAACAATTTAGAAGTTGTAGAAAAGAATCTGGCCAGACTCACGTTGAATTTGCAAGAAACGAAGAAAAATTATTTGACAGGTGGTGCTATTCTAAGAAAATAGACCAAAATTATGATAATCTTAGACAACTTATATTAATTGAACAATTCAAAAATTGCATTCAATCTGACATTAAGTCACATTTAGATGAAAAAACTGTTGAAACTATACATGAAGCAGCTCGTTTAGCTGATGATTACTACCTTACACACAAAAATTCTTTCGTTAATAAAGCAAAACCTGCTTCCTCACATCCCCAAAATAAATCTATGTCTGGTGATTCATCTAGCATGTCTAGTCAATCGAATTCACCTAAACCAAAGTCTACTGGTGAAACCAATGTTCAAAATCCCTTATCTCGAGTACATTGTACTTTTTGTAAAAAACCAGGTCACCTTATTTCGGAATGTTTTAGATTAAAAAGGAAGAAGGAACTGAGTGCAGCCAAACCTACATGGCTCACCAGCCTTCAGCCTAAATCACAGCCTTCTTTTGAGTTAAATTCAATTGTTAAGGCAGAACCAAATTCTGATTCCTGTATGGAGATTTTTGAACCGTTCATTTTGGATGGTTTTGTATCACTTTCAGGTGATATGTGCCCACCTACCCCTATTAAAATTTTAAGAGACACAGGAGCTTCTCAATCTCTTATTTTAGCAGATGTTCTGCCTTTTTCTGAGAAGACTTCGTCTGGTACTAGTGTCCTTATTCAGGGTGTAGAGTGTGGTGTTATTAATGTTCCTCTTCATAAGGTTAATTTGTCCTCGGATTTGGTTACTGGTTCTGTGGTTGTTGGTGTTAAACATTCTTTACCATTTAAAGGTGTACATTTATTGCTAGGCAATGACTTAGCTGGAGATAAGGTTGTTGTTAATCCTCTTGTAACTGACACACCTAATGTAGGTCAAACAGATGATCCTATTTTGCAGGAAATACCTGATTTGTACCCTTCATGTGCAGTAACTCGGGGTATGGCTAAAAAAGCTTCCTTGAAAAATTCAAATGATATTGACTTAACTGATACTTTTGTTGGTCAATATTTCAATGACGAGATTAAAAAGTCTTTTAATCTTAGTCTGCCTGATACTCAGACAGACTCGTCAAAATTTTGTCAGTCATCTCCAAGGTCAAATGACCAAGGTCATGAAACGCATTCAAAGTCAAAGTTAATCCAGGAACAGCAAAATGATCCTGAGATTTCAAAGTTAATTGATAGGGCATTACCCGAAAAAGAAATGTCTCAGAATCCTGTTTGTTACTATAAAAAGAATGGTATTCTGATGAGAAAATGGCGACCATTTGATGTCCCAGCTGATGACGATTGGGCTGTTCATCACCAAATTGTTGTTCCAAAGTCATATCGCCATGAAATACCTAGTATAGCCCATGAAAGTCCAATGTCTGGTCATTTAGGTGTAAACAAGACTTATCACAAGATTATGACTCATTTCTTTTGGCCTGGACTTAAATCGGATGTTTCCAAATATTGTAAAAGTTGCCACACTTGTCAAATGGTAGGGAAACCTAACCAAGTTATTCCAAAAGCAAGGTTACAACCCATTCCAGCTTTTGATGAACCTTTCAGTCGAATAATAATAGACTGCGTTGGTCCTTTACCAAAAACCAAGTCAGGTTCTGAATATTTGTTGACAATTATGTGTGCTTCTACCCGCTTCCCAGAAGCAATTCCTTTAAGGAACATTAAGGCAAAGTCAATTATTAAGGCTCTTGTCAAGTTCTTTACTTTTGTTGGCCTTCCAAAATCAGTTCAGTCTGATCAAGGATCAAACTTCATGTCAGGCATATTCCAACAGGTTATGCATGAATTAGGTATCAAGCAATATCGGTCATCTGCTTATCACCCTGAAAGTCAAGGTGCTTTAGAAAGATTTCATCAGACCCTAAAGAATATGATAAGGTCATATTGTTTTGATACTGATAAAAATTGGGATGAAGGTATTCATTTGCTATTATTTGCAGTCAGAGAATCTGTTCAAGAATCTCTTGGCTTTAGCCCCTTTGAGTTAGTTTTTGGTCATTCTGTTCGTGGGCCATTAACACTCTTAAAAGAGAAATTTCTTGCTGATGATGAAACACCCTTGAACTTATTACAGTATGTTTCTGACTTCAGAAATAAACTGTCTAGGGCATGTGAGGTTGCTAGGTCAAATCTTAAATCATCTCAGAGCAAAATGAAGGCAAGATATGACAAGCATAGTGTTGATAGGAAATTTGAACCAGGTGATAAAGTCCTTGCTCTTTTGCCAATACCTGGCCGACCCTTACAGGCAAGATATTATGGCCCGTATACTATTGATAAGAAAACAAGTGATTTGAATTATATCATCAATACTCCTGGAAGGCGTAAAAATAAACAAATGTGTCATGTAAACATGTTAAAAAAGTATTTTGACAGAGATAGCTCTATTTCAAAACCAGTTACAGTTGTAAACACTGTCCCACAACAATCAAATATGATTGAATCAGAAGTTAGTTCAGACTTTAGTGAAAAATCTGTTCCTGGTCCACCTAAACTTGAGAACTCTGAAATACTTAAGAATCTTGACGACAAACTTTCACATTTGGAGCCATCTCAACGAGAAGAGCTGAAACAGTTGATTAATGAATATAAACACTTATTTCCTGACATCCCCACAAGAACTGATAAAATATATCATGATGTCATTGTGGAAGATTCTCAACCAATAAAACAACATCCTTATAGAATGAATCCAGTGAAACAAAAAGCCCTTCAAGATGAAGTGAATTACTTATTGGAGAATGACTTTATTGAACCCAGCCAAAGTAATTACAGTTCACCATGTATATTAGTTCCAAAGCCAAATGGAACATACAGAATGTGTACTGACTATCGAAAAGTGAACTCTGTGACAAAAACTGACTCTTTTCCAATTCCAAGAATTGATGACTGTATTGACAAAGTCGGTAATTCTAAATATGTCACCAAATTTGACCTTCTCAAAGGATTCTGGCAAGTTCCGCTCACTGATAGGGCTAAAGAAGTATCAGCATTTGCTACTCCAACTGGTCTGTACCAGTACAAAGTTATGCCGTTTGGGATGAAAAATTCTCCTGCGACGTTTCAGCGGCTTGTAAATATGGTTATAGCTGGCTTGGATGGCTGTGACGCATACATCGATGATGTCATCATCTATACAGATACATGGAGTGACCACCTTCAAAGAATCAAACAATTCTTCGACCGTCTCAGTGAAGCAAAATTGACTGTTAATCTGGGAAAAACAGAATTTTGTCATGCTACTGTTACTTTTTTAGGACATCTTGTGGGACAGGGTCAAGTTAAACCTTTAGAATCTAAGGTCAATGCTATCTCTGAGTTTCCAGTGCCTGCTACTAAAAAGCAACTGATGCGATTTCTTGGTATGGCTGGCTACTATAGAAAGTTTTGTAAGAATTTTTCTATAATAGCTGAACCTTTAACAAATTTATTAAAGAAAAATGTTAAGTTCAAATGGAATGATAACTGTCAAGTTGCCTTTGATCGCTTGAAAGCCATACTAAAGAGCACACCAGTTCTTTTAGCACCTGATTTTGACAAATGTTTTAAATTAGCTGTTGATGCAAGTGATGTGGGTATTGGTGCTGTTCTCTTGCAAGAAGACGATGATGGTATTGATCATCCCGTTTGTTATTTTTCTAAAAAATTAAACAAACATCAGAAAAACTACTCAACCATTGAAAAAGAATGTCTTGCTCTGATTTTGGCAATCCAACATTTTGAAGTTTATTTAACATCTGCAACTTCTCCTATAGTTGTT